>QRFJ01000010.1:2839066-2952351 GCA_006176705.1 Cocos nucifera
TTTATTATTATTTTAGAGAAGAAAGTAGAAAAATGTTCCTCATAGGTAATGGTGCTTTTTGGTGATGATTCCCAAACCTAAACGAGGCGATATCAGATATCGACTCCGAAAAATGGCCTAGATGCAAGACCAGTCAGAAATTGACTCGTGCACTCGAAAACCAAGTCTAGACCTTGGTTAGATCCACCAAAGTATAGTACCTATTGGGTGTAAATGGATCTTCAGGAAGATTGGTGAGATGAAATGTGGAGACATTCAAGACTAGACTAAGTGGAAAAGATTATGAGTCACGCAAAGCAATGACTATCAGGATACCTTTTTTCTAGTGGGCTATGCTTAAAATCCAGTCCGCACCATTGCTTGACCATTGCAGCCTATGCGATTATGAAATATGGCAAATGGACAGAAAACGGCTTCTTGAATTAATATCTTGAAGAACGATATCTATATGACACAGCCGCTAGGTTTCACATACCAGTGATTACTGATCCACAAGGGTTTGCAAACTGCAAAGATCCAATATGGGACTAAGCAAGCATCTCGTAACTGGAACACTATTTAATGATGTGATAAAACGTTGGTTTCATCAAAAAGAGAGGAAACATGGTCTTAAAAAGAAGTCAGTGGGTAGCGCTGTTGTCTTCTAGTATTATACGTGGGATGACATCCTCCTTATTAGGAATGATATTTCTTATGATGACAACAGTTAAATATGGTTGTCCGAAGCAATTCTCCATGAAAGACCTAGGAGGGCATCCTTTATTCTAGAATTAAAAGTCTATAGGATTAGACCGAATAAGATGCTAGGACTTTTCACAGAAGATGTCATAGAGGAAAGTATTAAAGAGAATTAGTTTGAAAAACTCTAAGAGGGATTAATATCCATCCAACATGTGATTCATTTTTCTAAGAAGATGTGCCCTATAGCACACCTGAGAAAATAGAATGCAGAGCAAGATCCATTTGCTTCTGCAATAGGAAGCCTCATGTATGCCATGCTATGTACACGACCTGATATGTCCATGCTATGAGTGTCACAAGCCAGATATCAGTGAAGAACACTGAACTTCTGTGAAAGTATCCTTAAGTACTGAGAAGAACTAAGGATATGATGTTGGTCTTTGTAACGGGAACTCCCAAGTCCAGGGATACATAGACTCAGATTTTCATGTTCGATATTAGATCATCGAAAGTCGACACTGGAGAGTCTGGTTTGTGTGCAATGGTGAGGCTGTCAGCTGGAAAGTCCAAAGCAAAACTGTGATAGAGATTCCAGCCATGGAAGGCAGGAATATATCGTGCATCAGAGGCTCGAAGGAAGCATTCTGGTACAGAGGAAGTTTGCGTACAAGAAATTGAAGTAATCCATCAAATGCGCATTCCTCGTACTGCATTAATAATGGCACCATAGTCCTTGCTAAGGAAGCCGATGTCTCATAAAAAAATCCAAGCATATTGAGCGGCCGATTTACCACCTATCCCGATTACCTCGAGAAGGTACGTCGAGGTCAAGAAGTTGACTCCACAGACAATGTGGCAGATCCTCTTACAAAGCCGTTGGGCCAACTAGAAGATCGAAGCCCATCTGAGAAGATGGACTAGACTTGTAACAGATTGGCTTAGGATAAGTGGAAGATTGTAATATATATGCCTTAGAGTCAGAATTGGCTGACACTTATAATACATTTTTGTAGAAAATTATAATTTTAATTAATATTAATAAATAATTATTTTTATCATATATGTATTTAGTGTCTGTGATAATCCTTTGAGTAATGATAATGATAATTCATATTTTTCAAGAGCTAAAAATTTAAGACATGAATAATCATTATTAACTCATAAAATCTCTCCGACCATAGATCATCACGAAAATGATGATTGATTCGGAAGGTTGGTGTACAATCGCTTTTTTTAGTAGATGAGTTGAGTCTAGGTGTGGAGGCATCGGAGCGAAGTACAGGTACTCATTAGAGAATGAGGCACTGAGCATGACCACTCGAGTAGTCATTAGAAAGTCTACCTTCTCGTCAATGACTGACTCGATGCTGCAGTGTTGTCTGATTTTTGATTTGAGATGATCGACAGTTCACCTTGAGGGTGTTATATTTGACTACACTTTACTCGTCTCCTAGCCATTGGAATCCTGAGGTGATGTTGGCTATAGCATTTCATTGTAGGAACTGGATAGCACAAGATGAAATCTATCTACCTCGGTGGTAGAGGAGCAGCCCTATGATGATCATGAGAATCAAGTCCAGAAGTCATAAGCCATGCAGAGTGAAATAATAGAAAAGATTTCTATTTAGTTTTCATATTGACTTGAATCGAATGATTACATCATATGAAGAGACTAGGTTGACGAGTTCACCTTAACCCTAATCTGATCGGAGCTCAAGAAATAGAAGAACTTAATCACACAGTAGCTGCACAAGAGGTTCGCATTCAGCTCTGATGGGTTGCCACCATATATTGCTAGGTGTCACTGGTAGATTTTGGAGCAATTAGAATGATTTAGATGATGACATTCTACTGTTCGAATAGAAGATTTGATCCATCGAAAGAGTTTCGATGATGTCGATGATAAGATATTGACATATCCCATTACCATAAGAACTGAACCTAACTGGGTCACACAAAAAGGGTTTGAATCTGGTGATCATCAATTGAACTAACAGTTCAATTGATCTGAATGAATTCAATTAGGTTCAAGGAAATCTGCTACACTCGATTGAACCTAACTTCTTCTTTTAATATAAATAGTGTTTCCTAACTGAGCCAAAGTTGAGTATTATGTGCTAGCTGTTCAAGTCAGAAAAGGTTGTCTATTTTGTAAGACAATACCTCCATTTTTTCACCTGCATTTCCATCCTTTGACTTTGGTCAAAAGTTACCTTGACTGGTCAAAATTGACCATTGAACTTTTGACTTCTGTCCACGTGTCAGCACCTATTGGAGAGCTATGGGGGCCTGTCCCTCTAGAACCTGGCAAGGAGGAGGGCGCACGCCACCTCTTGCTGTGCCAAGTTGGAGGCGCCCATAGAGTCCTGTTGGACAAGGACTCCATCTTCTTTTTGGATTCCGATTAGAGTTCTCCTAAGAACCAACTTTGACTGATCTTAGGCCCTCTAAGAGGAATCTAGGGGACTCTATTTTCACCAATCAGATTTAAATCTGATTTCACAAAGGGTTGTGATTGGTTGGGAAGAAGAGGAGTTGGATTACAGATAGTCTATAAATAAGACCCTGCGCCCAACTCAAATTAAAAGATTGGAGAATTAAAATCCCATGCCCCAAGGCTGCCTCTCCACCTCTTCCTCATGCCAAACCACCTTCTCCCTTTCCTCTCCAGTCCAAAGTTTTTGGACCTTGGTTGGTGCAATCCAGAGAGAGAAAGGCGATTGAAACTAGAAGGCTGCGTGTTGCAAAGGAAACTGTTGATCTTCAAAAAAGAGTTTTGAAGATCCTCCTAGATCAGATCAGATCTGATTTTGGAGAGCTGATAGAGAAAAGAGGATCTCTAGATCACCCGAGTGGATATCGATAGAGGCCAGGCATCGTGGCTAGATCAGAATCTTCCGTTGCTCACAGGATCATCATCGATAATAGGATTACCATTTCAAGTAAATTAAATTTGATTTAATTTATTTGATTTTATTTTAATTATTAAAATAATAAAAATAGACTGAAATCTCAGATTGTGATTTAAATAAAGAAAAAAAAAATTTGAAATATATTCTTGATCTGATCAGATCTAAACGAATCTGATCCAAAAATCAGAATTTTTCTTCACTCTGAGCTCTAAACATGTAGGTTGATATGATACGAGAAGATGGACATAGGTGTCGTACTCACCAATAAGAGCACCCTAACGACCCTAATGGTAATGCTCTAGAAATGAGGACTTCAGGTAAACTTGAAATCCAGCTCGAGGAATAAACCTTAGCGTGTTCTAGAGAGCAATATTAATGCAAAAGCAAGTAGGCCAGCCCCTGGTGGCCCGGCGGGAGGCGAGGGCGGGGCCGGCGGCCAACAGAGCCCAGGAGGGGGGCACGGGGAGCTGCGGGGGCGGGGGTGGTCGGCAGAGCCGCGGGAGTGGCAGCCGGTAGAACCCCGGGGGGCACGGCAGGGGGAGGGGGCGGAGCTTTTTTTTTTTTTTCCAGTGGACCGCGATGTGATCCGTGCGAGGGAAGGGCGTGCGATGGACCGCGATGCGAGGGAAGGGCGCGCGATGGAACCGTCGATCTCCCTCAGGTGCTTTCTTCTCTCCGTCTTTTTTTCTCTAGCAGCGTTTTTTTTTTTTTTAAGTAAAATTTGAAGGTTTGTTCTGAAAAAAGGACTGGCGTGGAGGCATTGCAGAGGAGGTGGGAGACAGAGCTTGCCGTGGCCTGTACTTCCAAGGCCTCCCTTGCTTCCTCTTCATGCTCTCCCCCAAGCCCATTCCCGCATGCCCCCTGCTGCTCACGCCGCCACCGTGGGGAGAGATCGCCGGGGAGGACTCTACCTGAAATGCCGTCGACCAGACCGGTCCCCACCGGCCCCTTGCTGGAGGACTGTGCGGCCGGGCACCAGTCTCTGCCATCACCTTCCTCTCCATCCATCACAGGCTCCGGCTTTCCCCTCCGATCTCCCTCAAGTGCTTTCTTCAAATGAAAAGAAAAAAAAAAGAAGAGAAAAGAAAAAAAAAAATTGATCAATCTATGCAGGAAAAGGTTTTGCCTTTTAATCCCTTTGTTTTCATTGATTTTTCCTATGTTTTCCCCTGGTTTTGCTGCTTTTTCCATTCTTAGGACTCTCAATCGGGTTGGTTTTTTCTTTTCTTTTTCCAACCATCTGGCCTCTCCCCACCGCCGGCGATGGCCTCCGTCGCCATCGACCCCACTGCCGATGATCGGGTGCCCGAGTGCCAGTAGCTAGATCTCTTCCCGCTCCACTCGAAGCACCTCCTCCTTCAAGATAGGGACCTCCCAGTCCAAGCCTCCCACCTGGTTGGGATTCCTGAGGATGGAAAAATGGAGAAAAAATGGATCTTCATCGGTCTGAAAAAAAAAAACTTAAGGGACCAATCGAAACCGGAGAAACCGCTCCGATCTCCCTTGGGTTCTCTTCATTCATGCAGATCTCAAAAAAAAAAAAAAAAATCTTTGTGGGAAAAGGGCCTACATTATATATATATATATATATTGCCTTTTCTTTTCGCTGGTACTTCTTCTTTTTTTTTGGCCAAATAGGCAAGTTTAGACGATGGCGAGGGCGTTGTATTGGTAGCTATCAATCCCATATGCATGAGAAAAAATCCCAATCAAAAGTGGAGGAACCCCTTTGATCTCCCTCGGATGCCTTCCTTCCGGCAGATCTCAAAAAAACAAAAAAAGAAAAAGAAAAAAAAAATGAAAAGAAAAAGAAGAAGAAAAAAAAAGGAGCTAATTATGTATGTGGGAAAAGAACTTACCTTTTATTATTATTTTTTTTCCTTTTCTTTGTTTCTGCTGATTTTTTCTATGTATTTCTCCTGTACTTCCTCTATTTTTTTCTTTCATCCTCGGGTGTCTTGATCAGGTGGGAGGCTTGGAGCGGCCGAATGGAGAAGCTTAGATGATGGCCAGAGGTTTACATTGGTAGTTATATAGAGGAGTTTAAAAGGTTTGGATATATTATTAATTGGCTTATTGAATAAGATTGTGGTTATGCCATTTATCCTCTCATCCTTAAGTTATATACATATTTTAAAAAATTTTATATTTTTTCTTTAAATAAAATAAAATAAATAGAAGATTGTGGTCATGTTATTAAACATGAGATTGTGGTTTGTTTTTTAATATCATCTAGTAGATCTTGATATTAATTAATTCTCACATTATTTAGTAGTCTTGAAGCATCTTAATCAGGTGGGAGGCTTGGAGCGGTAAATTGAGAGGTAGGCTTGAAGCGGCCAAGGTTACTCTCTCTCCTCCTCTCTCTTATCTTTTTTTTATTATTTTTTATTTTTTTGTTAAAGTTTAATATTGTTGGATTCCAAAAGAAAAAGGATCGGTCCAAATATCCAAAATGGGATTTTGATTTTCAATTTTGCTATGTTAGAATTATTTATCATTTTTTTCTTTTTTATTACATTTAGAGATGGTTGGTATTTTTATTATTGTGGCCTTTACTATAATTTATTGATAATTATGTATATTTCTAATAAATAATTAAAATATATGAAGGTTTAAATATTTTATAAATTTAATATATATTATGTTGCATGGACACTAGCCTAATCACTTAAGTTATAGACGGGATCAATGTCTAGGGTTGTCCATGCTATTCAGATTTAGTGGAGGATCTGATATGTAGTTAGGCTTTAAAGATTTCTTATAGGATGGTGATGAGTTCTCCTAACATATTTGTCATAGTTACTAGAATTTCAACAATTACTAAAATTTCAATTGATGTTAGTATGGTAAACAAAATATATTCAAATTTTTTAAAAATAAATAAATAATTTAACAAATATAATAAGTTTAGTTCTTCAATATTTTACTTAATAAAATCATAAAAGTTTTTTTATATGGACACATTTATTATACATTATGTGGTATTTATGGCTAAGCTGAAATTTATTTTATTATTTCATTTTTTTATAATGCTACTTATAAGATTCCATGTTGTGGGCTAAAATGGGCATAAACTACACCATAGCGAAGTCATCGGACTCAGCATGTAAGATTGTGAATCTTATTGTCAATTTTTTTTATTATTAATCTTTATTATATTTCAAGAATATCATACTATTATTATAGTTTTTAATTTATAAAAAAATAAATTTTAAAATAAAAAATAAAGTTCTAGATAGAGATGATATTTGGTGCCCTATATTTGATGTATGTAATTATTTTTGTGTCATTGTTAAGAGTGCCAACTACTTTGTATTGAATGATTGTATGTTTCTAGAGAGAAGAAATAGGATCATCATAACTTTTTAGAGAAAAATTATATGTTCCAAGAGAAAATATTAAAACATGACTCTCAGCCTTGAATCATTAAAACATAAACAAATCAACTTACTGCTTTGCTGAATGCTGTCTTAGGATGATATCGAGAACCTGCAAAGCTTCTTGATAGTTTTCTGTCTTAATATGCATGTAAATATATAATATAGTAATGTAATATTTACTTGATTTTAGTACAAACTAAGAAAAAGATCTTGAAAAGAATTTACGATTACGTAAGTTTTCATAACAATATTGTATATCATGCATACTTTTATCTTTTTTAGATGCTTTTCTTCCCACAGACATCAAAAAAAAAAAAAATGATAAGCTTATGTGAAAAAAAGGTCTGGCATTTTAATTTTTCTACCATTTCTTTATTTTTATTATTTTTTCTATGTATTTTCTTGATTTTTATTTTTTTTCTTCTTTCGCAGGGTAGGAGGCTTAAAGTCGAATAGAGAATTTCAAATCCATCTTAATTGAATGGGAGGCTTGGAACATATAAGATGACTCTTTTTTTTTCTTTCAATTAAATTTATTAAAATTTATTATTTTTATAAATTATTTTTTTACTATTATTTGATAGTTTAAAAAATTTATTATTATCTTGATATCAATTTGATTTCAAGATTAGATAGTTAGAGGTAATTAAATGATGAAAAAATTATTAGTATAAATTTAATTTAAAAATTATAGATTTTTTTATTATTTCTATAGAGAGTATAATATACATGATTATGTCATAGGATGGAGAGGACATCAGCACGTGCCTTTTAATTTTTTCACCTTTTCTTTATTTTTTTGTTAATTTTTTGTATGCATTTTTTTGATTTTTATTTTTTTACTTCTTTTGCAGGGTAGGAGGCTTAGAGCAGTCAAATAGAAAATTTTAGATCCATCTCAATTGGATGGGAGATAAGATAACTTCTTTTCTTTCTTTCAGCAAAATTTATTGAAATCTATTATTTTTTATAAATTATTTTTTATTGTTATTTAGTAGTTTAAAAAATTTATTATTGTTTTGATGTTAATTTGATTTCAAGATTAGACAGCTCGAGATAATTAAATGATGAAAAAACTATTAGTATAAATTTAATTTAAAATTATAGATTTTTTTAGTATCTTAATAGAGTAAAATATACATGCATATGTCGTAGGATGGAGACATCAACATATACTTTTTTTAGCAAAAGTGTGATATCTACGCACTTGCAATGACATTCTTTATATTCAACTGATTCAGCATTCATGGAAGAGTCCATAGTTTATTTATAAGTGAAAATTTAAAAAAAAATGAAAACACATCAAATTTGAAGGGACATAATATAGGGTCCCTTGCTTTTTAATTAGGGGATGGAGAGTTGAAAAAATGAAAGTCTCAGATGTTTTAAATAGAGAAAAAAGATATATATATATATATATAAAAGTACATAATAGACTGTCATATTTTATTTTTTTATTGAAACATACTATTTATATATTGAAAATTTCAGAGGATGATTCAAAGATAGAAAAGTTTGGTTGTAGGAGAACTGAAGAAGAAATGTGAGTTTTTATTTTTTTGGATAGAGAAAGAAGAAATATGAGTTTGATAGGATCTTTGCTTATCAATTAGTTTTTTAATTTTTTTACTTTTTTAATTGCTATTTTTGGGATGTTCAATTAGTTTTTTTTGATGATATAATGATTAAAAAGGTATAATGATTGAAAAGGATGGTATTCTCAAATGATGGTTTTCTTTAGAATTGGAAAGCTGTGATCTTGCAAATAACAACCTCCTATGAACCTAATGAGAAAAAAATTAGATATAAAATTTTTTAAATAATTTTCAATAAAACATTTCTAATCCATTCAAGTTTTTATATTTATTAAATAATTTATAAATAAAAATAAAAGATTGCTGCAGGTGCAGTAACAATCCTTTAAACCTTCCCCTCAGATCATGCTTTTAGATTGCTAAATTGATGAGAAGCTCTTTCAAACATACTTTTCTATATTTTAATCATTCTATCATTGGCATTGATCTTTTTATTTGATTTTTTTTTTCAAAAATATTTGAAAAAGAAAGAATTGATCAGCCTATGTGAAAAAGTATCTGGTCTTTTAATTTTTTCATCTTTTCTTTCTTTTCATTGATTTTTTTCAATGTCTTTTCCTATTTTTTATTTTTTATTTTTTTTTTCATTCATAGGATTTTTAATTGGGTTGGAGGGTCGAAGCGATCGAATAGAAAAGTTCAGATCCATCTTAATTGAATGGAAAGCTTGGAGTAGATGAGATAATTTTTTCTTTTTTTAAATAAAATTTATTTAAATTTATTTATTTTTTAAATTATTTTTTATTATTATTTGATAGTTTAAAAATTATAAATTTTCTTATTATTTTAATAAATTTTTCAACAATGAAAATAATATTTATGGTATAGATATATTTTTTATTAAAAAAAAGTGAATTATATATTTTTTTTTGGATGATTTTATAGTTTTGGATCCATTTATTGAGTAAATATTTTTAAGAAGGTATTCATTACATTTTACTTTATAATAGTTTATCGATAAAGTAAAAATTATAAAAATTTTAATTTTATTATATTATAATTTATTATATTTTATTATTTATTATTGAAGTAAATTAATTGAGTAATTTTCTTTTTCATGTTTTTATATGATTTGTTGATTTGGTTATGTTTGATTATATTACTTAATTGTAGAGTATTTAATCTCCTTCTATCATATTTAGTTTTTCAAGTTAATTTAAATAAATTTTTAAATAAAAAAATATTATTCTAAAGAGACATGATGATGCGTATAATGTTAGACATGTTTTAAAAAATATATGTATTAAATTTTAAAATTTTTGATAAAATATTTTTAGTAATTCTAGCTTCATAATCTTAACCATGGATATCTATGCTATAAATATTTTAAAATATATTTAGAATTTATTTTTAATTAATTATTTAAATTTTTTTATAAATATTTAAATTTTTTAATTATAATTGTGTACATGGATATTGTTAAAATTTTATTAAGAAAAATTTAAAAAAAATTATGAAGAAACTATGATTGTTTAGATCAATATACAAATTTGAGATTCAATATAAAATAGTAAAATTATTAACTATACTTAGTAGATAAGATTGTGAATGTTATTATTTTTTTATTAATTTTTATTATATTTTAAAAATATATTATTATTTTATAGTTTTTGATTTATAGAAAAAATAAACTTTAAATCTATGTAGAAAGGGTCTTGCCTTTTATTTTTTTCCATCTTTTTTTAGTTTTCATGGATTTTTCATAAGTTTTTTTTAATTTTTTTTAAAATTTTTTCTTTCATAAGAGTCTTAATTAAGTGAAAGGTTTGGAGTAGCTGAATAAGAACATTTAGATCCATCTTAGTTAGGTAGGATTCTTAGAATGGTCAAGATAAATCTCTTTCTCAATTATTTTTTTATTATTTAGTAGTTAAAAAAATTATTATTATCATGATGTTTATTTAAAATAAAATTTTAAAATCAAAGGTAAAGTTCTAAATAGGAATCATTACATAATATATGTAGCTTTTTGTTGTGCCATTGTACCAAATTTTTTTTTGTATTTAATGATCGAACATTTCTAGAAAGTACTAAAATAAATTTTTTTAAAATAAATTATATATTTCAAAAAGAATTAATTTTTTTAATATTATTATATTAAATTATATTTTATTATGCATTGCATGGGTGACTTGCTAGTTCATCATTATTAGCATCCTCAAAGTACTTTATTCGAGTTGCCTAAACATCGAGACTGCATCTCTTAATTATAACAATAATTTAATCATGCCCAACTTAAAGGTCTATCCACTTACCATCACTTTGAACTTAAACCCTAGGTACCTAAACATAAGTTTTGATGCCATTCCTGTCACATCCCGAGCCCCACATGACCCTTGGCCCGAGAGATCATGCAAGGTCTGCAAGACGAACAAAATTCCACTAATGCCAGAAATTTAAATCAAAAATTTTCCAATGATGATATTTATGTTTTACGATTTCATAGTGGCAGATTTATTTAGTTGGATTATTATGGCTATTATATGTTTGATTTAACAACATGCCCAGATGGATGGAATTTGATGCCAATGTTGGTCCGATTGCAGAAAATTGAATGGCACCTGTGACGTCTGCAGTATTAATAAGACAAGCTGAGACACGTAGTGTCAACTCCAATAATTCTCACGTTACACGTTCTTCAAATTAAACAAACTACCATTCATTCCCCACTAAGATTTCATTTTCTGGCAACGCAAAGCTTTTCTAAATCGCTCTTAATTTTTCATCCTAAAATATTTTCACAAACTGCTTCCACCCACCAGAAAGCAACTAAATTTCGACATTCTCGCTGCTTCCATCATTACTTACAAACAGCTCCGCCCACTCGTTCTCTTGAAACCCACAGCTATGTCAAACCTAAGATTGCTACCGCATGCTCTCTACAGGAACATATTTCACGGGCCATCATTCCAAACCATAATTATGATTGTGCAAATTAAGTGGCACAACGAACCTAGCGTTTGAACAAAACTAGAACAAGAGAATAAAACAGAAAATGCAAGCATGATGGGAAGCATAAGACATAAACAGACCGTCCCACATCCGTAGTCCTGATCAATAACTAATGAGAATTATAATGGCAAACAAAGGAACCACGAAGCAGAAGGTGCGGCATGCTTAGAATTAATACACATCACATATCGAGTAAAGAACCAAGGAAAATCAGTTCTGAAGGTGTTTTTATGATCGACGAAAATTCTGATTTTCAAAGAGAACTCATGCTTGAGACGCTTCATTTTTAGAGAAATATTTGTTTCATCCTTCTTCTTTTTATTGGTGCACCAGGACATGGCATGAACTAAGCCAACATCTCCACCCCATCTAATCAAAGGGAAGCCATGCTGAAGGTTGTTTACGGTCCCCAAGATTCGATTTTGAAAGTAAATTTTCTCGATGAACTCCTTAAGAAACACATGATCGGAAGCTACGGCTTCAAAGGAATCCACAAAATGAGAGAGAGGAAAAAGGAAAAAGAGGTGCTGAATAAAATACCTGCCCGATGGGGGGAAATTGGATCCGATCCACCAGTGTTCATGGACGAAACAGCCGCCAGATACGTCTAAAGAGAAATAATACTATTGCCTGACGTCGTTATGTATCGATAAGAAGAAACAAAAGAGAGAGAGAGAGCTGGAGGGACCAGGGTTGAGAGTTTATGAAGGCGGCTACCTGCTTTCCTGAATCCCGACCATCCAACCATTGCCCGCGTTCTAGTTTCTTTCGAGTCCGGTATCGCCTCTTTTTGAAGACAACTCTTGAAGGGCTGGGTGTCCCGAAACTAACCAGGAAATATTAATACGACGCTTGTGAAGCTGGCCGTTACCACAATTATTTGACCTAACCAAGCCAAGACTCAAATTTTTTACCCTAACTTTAGGTTTTACAATCGAAAACATACCAAGAGATGGATTTAGGTACCGCAATGAACGTTACACAGAATCCAAACTCGAGCAAGCAGCAAGCACGAATCTTTCTGAGACAACTGTCGATCTGCACTCAAGTTTCGCATCAAATTACAATCTTGTAACCCGTTTAATTTCCATGGTGGTGGTTCAATATTATGCCGCCGCTTAGGTCTCAACCTGAGACGGAAAGCAATTAATAAAGAAAACACATGAAAGAAATTGGGGAAGCCCAGCTTCCACCTTCACGCGACCTGCAATCGTGCACCCTATCAAGGGTCCTCGTTGTAAAGGTAGAAGAGAGGCTAAATAAGGGTTGTCATGGAATGAAGAGAAGGAAAAGAGCACCTGGCGGGACCTGCGAAGGCGGACGGAAGACGGAAGCAGGCACGAGATAAGAAGCGATGGGCTCCGCGGTTCTCCTCATCGTTCACGGTTGAGCCGGTTTTCGGAAACCCTCCTTCTTGGAGAGAGTAGTGAGCCGGCTCCAACATGAGAGCGTCCACACACTTCATATCCTTCGTTATTCAAATCCCTATCCCTATATATATATATATATATAAATTTAATTAGATCAAAATTTTATAATAAAAATTTTATATCAATAATATAAATTGTTAGATATAATTTAATACCTCAAAATTATTTAGATATTATGATTTAAAGATCCTAGTTTATGCATCAAGTGATTTAAAAATATATCTAATTCAATTTCATTTAGGCTATTCAATTTTTGACTATTTAATACTAAAAATTTTTAAATTATATAATTTTTGATGTACAAATAATTTTGAGATAGTAGATTACATCTAATGGCTTGAATCATTGATGTAGAATCTTCATTATAGAGCTTTGATCTGATCAGATCTGGATCCAAATCCGATCGAATGTATTCTAATCTATTTAGCTCTTTCTATATATATAAATATTATTATAAAATTTTTATTTATATATATTTTTTTATAATTCTTTTTTAATATCTATATGTAAAGATATCTTAGTCATTTTAATTTAGAACTATTTATTTTTAACTGCATTTGATGGTATAAATATATATGTAAAAAAGAAAGAAAAAGAAATGAATAGGAACAAAACAAGTGTTTTATGAGGATTTACATATAAATATTAACTTTATAAGAATATTCATACAATTTCATATATTTAGAAGATTATAAATACAAAAATCTTTATTTAACATAAATATAGATATAAGATGGTTATAAGAGTTATCATATTTTTCTATCTAAATAAAGAAATAATTCATAATTCAATATAAATTAGATTTTGAGTGAAATTCAATAATAGAAACTAATATAAATAATATAATTATAAAAAGTGAGAATAAAATCTACTATCAAGATAGCATACGATGCATGATAACTTGATAAATAGTCTAAGATGTAGTTATTATACTTGCAAAATGACTGATTTGATCGAGAGTCAACATCATTGATCTAATTAGATTTATATAAATATATTTAAAATTAAAATTTATTTAGATAAATATATAAAATAAAAGATGTACAAAAAAATCTATATTACACACCCCAATTACTCTTCAAGTGCAATATATATATATATGAATCATAAATTATCTATCTTTTAAAAGAACTTATCAAAAAGTTATACATAAATATAGGAAGGTATTGACATTATTCATATTTTAAATATTTTGAATAAAAAGTTTTAAACATACCATAAAGAATTAAAATGAAATTGTCCAATATAAATTGAGTGAAATTCAATAATAAAAATTAATATAAATAATATAATTATAAAAAGTGATAACAAAATATACTATCAAGATTGCATATGATGCATGATAACTTGATAAATAGTTTAAGATATAGTTATTATACTTGCAAAATGACTGATTTGATCGAGAGTCAACATCATTGATCTAATTAGATTTATATAAATATATTTAAAATTAAAATTTATTTAGATAAATATATAAAATAAAAGATGTACAAAAAAATCAATGTTACATACCCCATTTACTCTTCAATATATATATATATGAATCATAAATTATCTATCTTTTAAAAGAACTTGTCAAAAAGTTATACATAAATATAGAAAGGTGTTGACATAATTCATATTTTAAATATTTTGAATAAAAAGTTTTAAACATACCATAAAGAATAAAAATGAAATTATTCCTTTTATCAGACGAAAAAAATATTTCTTATAAAAGGATCAACATTAAACATAAACATCGTAAATTTTTCAAGTGACTATGTTTTAAACGTGCATAAGTTTTAAATAAGTTACAAACCCAACTTTATATGACAAAATTGAATGTGGCCATGATGCCTGTGTGGCTGTTAACTCGATTTAGATCGTATCATTATCTGAATTTGATAGGATACAAGGATTTCTATCCGTATCCAATCCAAACTATACATTATTTATTGTGTGCTTTCCTTAAACTTGTACCTGAGCATGATCTTTGTCAAATATCTCCAAAGGACTCAGGTCTAGACCTGGCTCGGATTCAAACGTTAATCCAGTATACCAGCCAGCCCACATTCCGCACCCAGAAAGTTAAACACGTGCAGTGCAGTCAATCCTACTTTCACCATATCCTCGCTGCTCGGGCCAAACAGCCAATCCTCCACTCCGGCGATGGCACAGAGCCCATTTCTGTACTTGCTCGTTGACACCCAAGTCCGAAAAGCGCACGGATGAGGAAATTCCCATCGCTGCTTACCAGTCCAGCGACCACCCCCTGCCCCTCTCCCGTTCCTACCGTGTCCGAGTCGACTCATCCCCGGCCCCTCACTCACTCCAAATTATAATTATTAAATAATTTATTTATCATTTCCAGTTCATTTATTTTTATTGAAAAAAATGCATATCCTCCCTCATTAATCCTCCCTGCAGTAGTCTTGTTCCTTTTCTAAAGAATTCTCCTTTTCTTTTCTATATGCAAGTTTTCAGATAAATTTTAGCATTTTGCTTGAAGAAACCTCGTATTGACGGTATCCGCGTTAAGATGACTCACTGAGTTCCGACTCCGAGCCGACCGATGAAGCTTATCTCCCTCACGCCCCACCGATCCGAGGGCCAGATCCGCGTCCCATGTCCTCTTCCTTCTCCGCTGCTCGCCCGCTCCGTCTCCCGCCGCCGTGCCCCCACCTCGCGGCCTACCACTCCGGCGGCGGGACGCCCCTCCGTTCCCTTCACCGCTGCCTCCGGCCCCGCTCCTCCGGCCGAGCGGAGGTCCGCCGCGACCCCGGTGAGGTCCCCCGCTGCGCCTCGTGCCCCCCAAACGCCACACGCCATGGCCCCCGCCTCTACGCCTGTCTCTCCTGCGCCGCGGTCTCCTGCCGCGCCCACGCTCCCGACCACGCCACCCTCGTCCCCGGCCATGAGATTGCCCTCGACGTCGACCGCGCCGAGCTCTTCTGCGCCCCCTGCTGCGATCAGGTGTACGACCCCGGTTTCGACGCCGCCGTCGTGATCTCCATCACCTCGTTATCGTCCTCCCACCTTCCGCCAGGCCCGCCGGAGAAGCGGGCGAAGCGGCGGAGGGTGGAATACCGGCCGTGGGCGCCGGATCCGAATGAGCAGGCGGTGATCGGGCGGAGGTCGAGCCCGTTGATCGTCCAAGAAGGCAACACCTCCTCCTCCACCAACACAACCGCCAACTCCACTACCACCACCGCCAACTCCTCCCCCTCCTCCTCCGTCTCCTCCCCCTCTTCTTTGCCGTGGGGACTGAGGGGTCTCAACAATCTGGGCAACACCTGCTTCATGAACTCGGTGCTCCAGGCGCTGCTCCACACGCCGCTGCTGAGGAACTACTTCTTGAGCGATCGGCACAGCCGCTACGTTTGCCAGCAGAAGAACAAAAAGAAGGGTGGGAGCAACGAAAAGAGCAATGTGGCTGAGCAGAAAAATCCAGCCGGCGGTTCGCAGCCGTGCCTGGCCTGTGATCTGGACGCAATGTACTCGGCCGTTTTCTCCGGCGATCGGAAGCCTTTCAGCCCTGCCAAGTTTCTTCACAGGCATCGATCTCTGTGTTTCTTCTTTCTTTTGGTTATTCGTTTGAGGCTGCCAGATGATTTTTGTTTTTTTAAATTGTTGGAGGGAGGTAGATCAATCTAATTTTTTTTTAAACTGTTGCTGGATTGATGATTACGTTAGTTCCCGCCATCAGATGAACATAAAGCCCTTAAAAGAAGACTAACCATGCTTGGAAAGAGAACAAAAAAAGAGAGGTTTTTTTACGGATTTTCCGATGACTTATTCGGGTAATGAAACAACAGTTGAGAGAGCTTGTACTAAAATTACATGCACACTGTCATTTTGTGGCTTATTCTTGGTGAAGCTGGATTGCTGATCCGAGGATTCCTATCTCAAATTATCTATTCCTTCTATGGTTGTTCTTTGTAGAGATCTTTTAACCTACAATTAATGCTAAATGGTTCATATTTTTCATCCACAGATATCTACATTGATGATTTTGCTGAAGCCAAATTATATTTTGTGATGCATTCTTTGCCTTCCTAGGATCTGGTACTACACCTGACTCTGGTTTTATTTGTTCTGTTAAACTCTACTACCCTAAAGCAAAAGGCAAACTTCCTTGAGCTTCTACACTCTGCACACGATTCACATTATGAGCAGCTGCAAAAATAACACACCTTTAATAAATCGAAAATCCTATAGCCTCTTTTTTCGACTCGCTTAAGACAATTAGTCTACACCTGAAATAGTAAATTTAGCACATACCATTTGGCATATCTGATAGACTGGAGTGTCTCCACTTAGTGTTTGACTTGAATCATAACCTATTATATATCTATATCTATACCTATATATATCAGAGGATACAAAAATGTAAATTTAGCACATACCATTTGGCATATCTGATAGATATAAATATGTACAGCAGACTGGTTATCAGCAGTTCTACAGAAACTTGAAAGCCTGTTCTTTTCGCTGTATGTGCTTTCTGGACACATGGACACTTCATAACACTACTTGACCTGTCAGATCAGCAAATCATGATGTCATCTTAGTAACGCATCACTTTTTAAAGTTCTGATAGATTCACTGTTTTCGTGGTTCAAAGTTCTGATTAGATTCACTGTTTTCATGGCTGCTTGTCTTTCACAGTTGGTGGCAACATGCATCAAATCTTGCTAGTTATGAACAGCAGGACGTGCATGAGTTTTTCATTTCCATTCTTGATGGGATCCATGAAAAGGAGCAAGATCAATGCAAGCCTCGCAGCCATGGTAATACACTTCAAAACTTATTCATTCATCTCTCAACATTTCTGCCACTCTTGGTTTAGGTTTAACTATTTAATAAGTGGTTTAATTTCTGCTCTCAATTTTCAAGTTGACAAAGTTGTCCACTTGACAATCTTGGTTTAATGAAGCTTAGACGTTTTGCTTGGTATGTGTTAGTTTATATAATTCATAATATAAGCTAGGCCCTTGATATTGAAAACTCAATTATCATATGAATTATTCAACATATAAGAAACTCAACAAATAAGAAAAATGTATAACTAGAATGCAGAGCTTAATTATTATCTGTAGTTCCTCTGTTTCTATGCAGGATATAAGTGCATGCATCCTATTTAATAAGGCATTATCTAACTACACCTGGGAAAGCATAAAATTGTGGCTTGTCTAGCATTACATCTAGGCTTTTTTGCAAGTTGATCTAAATGCCTGGCTTCCATGTTAATTAGTCAACACTCCTGGTCCTAACGTTAAATATATGTAAGAAATCCAATATGCCAAGTTTCGTTTTTAACAAGCTGGTGTCGTGTGCTTGGAACCTCAAATCACATTTAAAAGGCTAAGACTCTAAATAACTAATTATAGTTGAATCTAAAGTTTGTGATAACAACTAAGATTTTATTTTAATTACCTATACACATGCATGTTGAATTCATTGCGTCATAATAGACTGGTCATCTTAAAAATTGTGGAATGATCAGTTTGTGTGGTTGATAGAGTCCATTCTAACCCCACAATTAGTTTTTGTCTGAGGTACAATAGACTGTTAGCATATATCTTCTGCCCCATGTTGCTCTCTCTCTCTCTCTCTCTCTCTCTCATGTACTTATACATATGGCCCTAGCAAGATCGGTATTCTTAGGCCATGAAGATATTGCCATCTAAAATTTGCCAATATTGATAACTTATTAGGCTACTACAAAACAAATTCTACGAAATGAATTTTAACTGATGCATGATTTTTGCCTTGATAGGAACAAAATGGCCAAGGCTATAAAGCCAAACCAATACAAAGATTGCCTTTTGTATAGGCCTGGACTTGCAAATATGTAATCCTTTAAGATTCTAGACAAGCTGTTATTGTTAAATGTAAAGGGAGAGGGTTATATCCCTTAGATCTATCTTCGACTTACAATTTTAAGTTGTATGCATGTCTTCTGGTTCTTGATATCCACCTAAGCATTTTCCTTTTTATGTTCTCTATATGGTTGTAAGTGAAACAGAAAATTGGGGACCATTCTTTGAATGCTTTCCTTTCATTCTGTCTTCTGAAATCATTTACAAGTGCAGCATAGTGGTAAGAAGGACCGGACAGTCAAAAGAAGCAAGAAGATTGGATTTGGACATGAGCATGCTAGAGGGAGTGTTTGTGAGCTTGTATAAAAATGTATAAAACTCTTCCTAATATTTTGAGGTTGGAAATTGGTTATGAATGTCGAGGTCACCATTCTCACCATCCTTAAATGCTTTTCAACTGCCTGGTTATTGTTGCATGGCTTATATCAATACACTGTAATTGAACTTACCTGTTTAAGATTTCTTCATCAGACTTTCTAATGTGTAACATGTTTGTGCAGTAGGCAATGGAGACTGTTGCATTGCACATAAAGTGTTCTCTGGTGTCCTAAGATCTGATGTCACCTGTACGATCTGTGGGTTTACATCTACCACTTATGACCCTTGTGTGGACATATCTCTGGACTTGGATTCAAGCCAGGATCCTATGAAGATAGCTACCTCCAAACTGCAAGCATGCGAGGGTGAGACAGACTCGATGTTAACAAGCCAATGCTATGGAATTTCTACCCTCAGGGGATGTTTGGAGCACTTTACAAGGCCAGAAAAATTAGGTGCTGATCAGAAATTCTTCTGTGAAAACTGTCAGGCGAGGCAAGAATCCGTGAAGCAGATGTCCATTAGAAAGATTCCATTGGTCACTTGCTTTCACATTAAGAGATTTGAGCACTCTTTAATAAGAAATGTGTCGAGAAAGGTCGACCGCTATCTACAGTTCCCACTTTCCCTAGACATGGCTCCATACCTCTCATCTTCCATCTTGAGGGCTAGATATGGCAACCGCATCTTTGCTTTTGATGGGGATGTTTCAGATGCAGCTACGGAGTTGGCTTCAGAGTTTGAATTATTTGCAGTGCTTACCCACAGTGGTAACTTGGAAGCTGGCCATTACATAACTTATCTGAGGCTCAATAATCAGTGGTACAAATGTGATGATGCATGGGTCACTCATGTCAGTGAAAGCATCGTGAGGGCTTCACAGGCATATATGCTGTTCTATGTAAAGAAAATCCTCTACTACAAAGCAAGCCAGGACGTGGTTGCCTCTTGAATTATCCATTCTAACGGTTGTCAAAAAAAGGCTCCAGCTGTAACAAGAGTTACAAGAGAGGGCCAAAGGTGGTTGAATCTTGAAGTGCTGATTTTGCTGTGGCGATGGTCTGCCATTTTATACAACTGAAACAAGTCCATTTGTTACCAAAAAGAAAACAGGTATATTTAGTAATTGGCTCAATCTGACTAATTCTTTTTAACCAATGAGTTGTCCATGATTGATGATACAGCGTGACAAATGTAATTGGTCCGATCTTTGTGGAGTATATTCTAAACTCCCTTTCAGGATTAAAGGGAACCTAAATTTTTGAGGTGTTCCTATCAACAATCGGACACTTGCTTCTATGATCATAAGTGAGTAGTTGGTTATGACTCTGTGGCATCATTTTGTGACATCTTTGTTTGACATTTTTCTGATACAAGACGTGCTCTGTCGCAGTTTGGCAACATGATCCGTTGTCTGTCTATTTTGACAATCTGATCTTGAGTTCTCTTTTCTATCTGCTTGCTTGACAGCCAGTAACTGATGCTACAATTATCGTCTAAGAATTTTAAATCAAGTATTTATCTATTTTTTTTCTTCCTCCGAGGTGGCCCTCATTTTGATATTAATATCCTGTTTCCGATGTGCAATATCTTTTGAGTCCAAAAGGTGGATTTTTTTTATTTTGTTGGGATAGGGGAGAGGAGACTTTGATGATGGAATGAGACTTGAAGGGAAAGTGGTATTAAGAAGGGTTCTGCTGTTGAATAAATTTTCTTAGCAGGTCCCTTCCAGGTCATGCTTCAGATCATTTTGTTTTGCAGGATGATTGTGGAAGGTCATGTCCCTATTTGCAGTCTGCAGCAGACGGCATCAAGTCACCTTCAAGATGGTGTTAGTCCCCGTCTTTTGCAGTACTTCGGTGCATGCTAGTACTCGAACTCGTGAAAACTGTATTCATCTGCGAGAGAGGCCTGGTGATCGTTCTCGAGTGAGAACCGTTCGCTTAGGCGGTGGATCCAGGACTAAGTGGACAATGGTCTCTAGTTTCGCGGTCAGGGGCGGCGGGGCTGGAGGCAGGGGAGGGCCGTCCCCCGCTGCGGTAGGCCGCGAGGTCGGGGCACGGTGGCGGGAGACGAAGGAGGACATGGGAGGTGGATCTGGCCCTCGGATCGGTGGGGCGTGGGGGGAGGCAGGCCTCATCGGTTGGCGGGGAGTCGGAACTCGGTGAGTCGCTGCAACGTGTACCGTTTGGTTACCGCAAATAAAATTAAAGGCGAAAGTAATATGAGTATTATTTATTCGAATTTATTTTTATATCTAAATTAATTTTGATATAAATAAAAATTTAATGATCATATTTATTTATTAAAAAAAATATAAATATGTATAAAAAATAGATATGAATATAAATAGATAATTATCCAATTCGTATTCGAATATCCGAATTTATATTTTATCTTATATAATTTTATATAATATTTATTATTTTTTTAAAAAAATATATAAATATATAAATATATTATTAATTTAATTTATCATTTATTTAATAATATTTTTGATTTTGTAATTATAAAATTTAATTATCTAAGTTATATATATAATTATATCAATACTTTCAGTATCCGAATAGTATCCGTATTTATTTAAAATAAATATGAATATAAATTTTTACATTCGAATAATATTCGTATCTGCATTTATATTTATTAGATAAAATAAATATGGATATGAATATGTTGGTATTCGATCCATATTGAATCTTATTTTAGTTTTAAATAAAATATTTAAATTTATCTATATATAGGAAAGAAAAAGAAAATTATTTTAAAAAAAACACTGTTATGGAGAGGATTAATGGATGAAGGATAGGGTTTTCCTCTTTCTTTTTTAACGAAAAATTAATGACTTGGGGATGGTAAAAAAATGATTTGAAACTTGTAATTTGGAAGGCACGGATAATTGTAGTTTGGAGCGTATGTGGGAGGGGTCGGAGTCAGTGGACTCGGAGAGTCAGGGAGGGGAAGAGGCCCGGTTATGGTTGTTGGACCGAGAGGCAGCAACCGGCAATTTCCTCTTCTCCGTTGATGTCAGATGGCCGGCATAGGGAAGGGCTCCCCAACGCCAGGGAAAAGGATTGGCTGTTTGGCCCGAACAGACTTGCATCTTGGATGCAGGTCACGTGGAAATTTTTGGGTGCGGACTGTGGCTTGGTTGAATTAACGCGAGTTTTCGATCTGAGTCAACCAGCTTGGTTTTGGTCGAAAGAAAAAAAAAAAAGTTAGGAAAATAGAATAGGATGGACTGTCCAATGAGTTCTAAAATCTTCGACTAAAAATTTTATAATTTGTTCAATTTGGCTCAAGCTAGAGCTTTCAAAATCTGAATCTAAGTCCAAGTAATAGCAAAACTAGGTTGATTAGTGGAGGTCCAGCCTACTAAACTTTATTCAAATTCCAAATTCAACCCTTATGAGGCAAAGTCTAGATGATTTTTAATTTTCTAATCAAGAGTTCATGGAAAGTTATATTTCTCATATCTTGTGTTCTGTCAAGCAAAATTATTTGCATTTGGCCAAGTCAATTTTTGCTTCAATAATTGAAGATTTACGAAACAAATTAAAATCTACTGACTACTATGACCATCCATCAAGCTCTCTTCCCTGAAATAATGAAAGAAGAATTAGTTGCACTTTCACTCTATACAAATAAATAAACCAAAAGGACAAATCTTAACAAATAACTTGATAGAGACATAAAATTCTTCATAAAAATATCACTTGCTCTACTCCTTGGGAAGAAGAAAAATCTAACGCAACTAAAGTAGCCAACTTGAGATGTATAATACCATATAGCCCCCACTAAAGTGCACAAGAATAATTTTCTTACAGGGTGGATACATGCAGCTCACAGATTTCTAGTCGAATATGATGGTTCAGTCAATTATGGGGTTATCAAATCAATGGTTGCAGGCTTATAAATTTTTCTTGTAAACATTTTTTCAATTGGAAATTTATTTGGATCGAGCTTTGGTTCTCTCTGAGGTGAGTCCAAAGAGGGGCAGCTAGCCTGAGTTTGGATAATTTTAGACCAAGAGTAGACAGACCGAGAGAAGGCTCTTAGACACGACGGCGCATGGCGTCGGGTACCGAATACGTTGAATGCCCATCACTCCAATATCGCGATTGGAACTTTCACGTGTCTCGCACGTGAGGAGTACAGGATGATCTCACATCGCGACTCCCTCCAAGAAGAAAGTTCCGAAAGCTGGCTTCAAGCCTTCAACAGTGAACGATGAGGCGATCCGCGGAGGCCATCGCATCTCTTCTTCTTCTCTCATGCCTCCTTCCGTCCGTCCTCGCAGGTCCCGCCAGGTGCTCTCTTCTCTATCTCTCTATCGCTCTTCCTTCTCTTCGTTCCTTGAGAGCCCTAAGATAGCCTCTCTTCTGTTCTTCTTTAACAAGGACCCTTTATTATGGAGTTTTATTGATAATTTTCCCAGCCATGGTGGTGGGTACACGATTGCTGGTCGCGTGAAGTTAGAAGGTCGGCTTCCCCAACTTTGTTTCATGTGTTTTCCTTACTAATTTGCGTTCTGTCAATTCTTGATGAGATAGAGACCTAAGCGACAAGGATTGATGCATAATATCATGTCACCATGGGAACTAAACGTGTTACAACCTTGTAATTTGGTGCGAAAGTTGACTTGTGATCGACAACGTTTGCCAATTGTTGTCTCTGAAATATTCGTGCTTGCTGCTTGCTTGACTTCGGATTCTGGGTAATGTTCATTTGGGTTACGCAAATTCAGTCTCTTGGTATATTGTCGATTATTAAACATCAAGTTGGGGTAAAAAGTTTGAATCTTGGCTGGAGCTTATGTAGGAGACTAGGATTAGGACGCCATTCACTAATTCCTTGTTGATGGACTTGGTTCTTTATGGACGCATTCTCATCGTAGATCTGTACGTGGGAAGCTAGTTTCTAAGCTGCTTTGTGTGTTATCAGCGTAACGGAAGGCCACTTGTAAGTTTTGATAAGTCATGGTCTTCTTCTGGGTCATTATTCTTTTTTCTTTTTGATTTAGTAAACTAGGAAGATGTTAATGGGGAGTTTTTTTTCCTTTAATAAAAAAGGGAGTTTGAGGTCAGCAGATTAGCAACTGTTTAAGTTCAAGAATTATGTTCCTTGATGGCCATTTGTTGTGAGGTTCATAAATGTATTCTCTCTTCAGCTCAAAAGAACGTCGTAGTTTTTTGTTCTGACCTTAGAAACCTAAATTAATTGTTTATATATCTTTTCACAACTGCGACCCGATTTTGTGGTAGGGATGCAATTTATTGCCTGGAATATTCCAGGTTATGACTTGTACGGTAGTTTGAAAGTTTCCGAGGATAGTTTATTTCATTGCCTACCAGATTGATTGTGTAACTGAGTTTCGTGCAAATTATCTTGTACTTTTAGACTTTGCACATCAATTTGATGATTCTTAGATCACATCCTTTTCTTTCTTGGGCTTAGTAAACCCTTCAGTTTATCCCTGAATTATCTGCTTTCTTGTTCCAACATTTTGAAGACATCTCTTTCTTAATATTGCTTGGATACATGTTTTGTATTTGGATCTTTTTGTCTCTGTTTCGTGGACATATGAAGCAACAAATGACAGCACTGTTATCAAATTGATAGCCAAGAAAAACCCTATTACAAATATATGATAATTTTTAGAGATGATTTGGATCTATCATTTGTTTGCCACATATGCTATGAGGTCTAATGGAGATCTTTTTCGGACAACTGTGTTGGAGAGTATGTGGGTATAAAGAGGGCCAAGATAGAAAAGATGGGTTTTGCATAAGTTAGGATGATAAAGTGGATGCAAGGTAAGGATATTTGCGAGGTAGTTTAGCAGTTGCAGTTTAGACTGAGATGATTACAGGTACTTGCTGTTACTGTGAGTGACATAGGGCATCTTTTGGAGCAGTGCAAGAAGAGGGTTCTGCCAAAGGAATTAGGTGATCAAGGTACACTATGGTCCAATATGAAGTATAAAGTAAGGAAAATCACTACCATTCTAGCAGATAAATTTTTGGTTAGGGAGAAAACCATAAGAACACTAAGGCAAGGCATACTGATGCAGGCTAAATTGGTTAATTAATTTGGAGTTGTTATAGACACAGGAATCCCTTAGCTGGTTATGGCAATATGCTTAGTTCTTCATGGAAGTGTTCTTAATTTAGAGTTGTCTAAATGATGATAATGACACTATAAATTTCTAAATTCACATAAACTGGAAAAACTGAATGTGAAATACTGAATCAATCTATAGAGATTTTATTTTTACCCTCAAGATCATAAATGAGATGAAGTCATCATGTAAAACACCTTTTTATGTAACAAATCTTTGAGGAGGTGCGCTTTGGTTCCCAATCTAGGACTTTTTTAGGGGAATAATGCATGCAAAGCCAGGACCGTAAAGTCAAGATAAGTCTCTGAAACATACTCTACATGGAGCACCAGTTTACTTGCAATGACTAGTAATAAACCATAACTGGTTCATTTTTTGATGTTAAACAAAACTATGCATGGTATGAATAAGGTTCTTAGTTGGCATTCAATGCACATATCAAAAGGTCATGTTCTTATTTACTATGATTCATAATATGTTTGGTCATGACCTAATTAGTAACCATAATCAGATGATGCAGACTTCTGCATGTCAAAACCTTATTCCAATACCTTGCTAAAACCGGATAATTTTTTTCCTATGTCCTTCAACAATCGACCATGTTATGCATTGTTTTATTACTGAATTGGCTGTTGATGTTAACCATGAAACAACCCTATACTGGACAACCACCAATAAAGATTGAGTTAGCTTAGACAATATATCATATAAACATTTATTAGATATTTGTCTTGTCTCTTGTCATTCAGTATGGCCAATATATTTGTTTGTTGACTTTGAAAACATATTGGCTCATGTTAATTGATCTGCATTTTCTCTCTAGTATGAATATTAATTTTATATTAAGATTTTTTTCCCCTGGAAGTTATTCCCGTGGATTTTATTATGTAGCCTTTTTTGACAGGTTCAGATAAGACAACCATAGGTTTTGTTCCTACTATGAAAAATTCGAATGCAAAAGTGATATTTAATGGTGGTCAGAGGGTCACTTTTCTTAGAGAAGATGGCTATTTTTCATTGTATCCTATTTTTTCTATCTTTTAATGCTTTTAATTTCATAAAATAAGCTCCATAAAGTCTTTGCTTCATTCTATAATTTCGATCTTCATATGCAAGTATTTATTTCATTTAGTACTTTTTCTTCATACTGCATGAAGTTGAAAGCTTTTGTAATAAAATATGCATTGCTTGCTTGTATTTTCTTGGCACATAAATGATAAATGGAAGTTAGTGTGAAGTAATAGGTTTGATTCATGACCATGTCCTAATCAGAAATGATATGAAGGAAATTTGTTGTAAAAGGCAATTGCAACAATTAAAAAAAAAAGAACTTGGGTATAAAACAAATAGATGTCAAGACTAAAATGTTTAGTGAAACTAGAGGAACTTGTCATAGATCAAATCATTGTGTTCATTAGGTCATTAACCCAAATATGTATAGTTCAGAAAAATGTATACTAAAATGAGTATGTCATCACAGATGGTTGCATAAGTACAAGCTCTTCACTTCAGTATTGGTATAAGGTAATATACATGTATATATATATGTATATGTATATATATGTATATGTATATATATGTATATATATGTATATATAGGTATATGTATGTATATGTATCTGTATATGTATGTATGTATGTATGTATGTATTATGTATGTAGGTAGGTAGGTGTGGTGGTAGGCCTCCCTCCCTCCTAGGTAGGTAGGTAGGTATTATGTATATGTATGTCCTCCTCCCTCCCTCCTGTATGTATGTATGTATGTATGTATGTATGTATGTATGTAGGTTCCTCCCTCCCTCCCTCCCTCCTTCCTTCCTTCCTTCCTTCCTTCAAGTTAACATGTTATGCTGTTTCGAAATAGGTAGGTAGGTGGTTCCTCCCTCCCTCCCTCCTCCCTGTAGGTAGGTAGGTAGGTAGGTAGGTAGGTAGTAGGTAGGTAGGTACCTCCCTCCCTCCTTCCTTCCTGTATGTATGTATGTATGTATGTATGTATGTATGTAGGTTCTCCTCCCTCCCTCCCTCCCTCCCTCCCTCCCTCCTTCCCTGTATGTATGTATGTATGTATGTATGTATGTAGGTAGGTTCCTCCCTCCCTCCCTCCCTCCCTCCCTCCCTCCCTCCTTCCTTCCTTCCTTCCTTCCTTCAAGTTAACATGTTATGCTGTTTCGAAATAGGTAGGTAGGTGGTTCCTCCCTCCCTCCCTCCTGTATGTATGTATGTATGTATGTAGGTTCCTCCCTCCCTCCCTCCCTCCCTCCTTCCTTCCTTCCTTCCTTCCTTCCTTCAAGTTAACATGTTATGCTGTTTCGAAATAGGTAGGTAGGTAGGTAGGTAGGTAGGTAGGTAGGTAGGTACCTACCTCCCTCCCTACCTCCCTCCTTCCTTCCTTCAGGTAGGTAGGTAGGTAGGTAGGTACCTACCTCCCTCCTTCCTTCCTGTATGTATGTATGTATGTATGTATGTATGTAGCATGTAGGTAGGTAGGTAGGTAGGTAGGTACCTACCTCCCTCCCTACCTCCCTCCTTCCTTCCTTCAGGTAGGTAGGTAGGTAGGTAGGTACCTACCTCCCTCCTTCCTTCCTTCCCGTATGTATGTATGTATGTATGTAGGTAGGTAGGTAGGTAGGTAGGTAGGTAGGTAGGTAGGTACCTACCTCCCTTCCTACCTCCCTCCTTCCTTCCTTCCTGTATATTTGTATGTATGTATGTATGTATGTATGTATGTATGTAGGTAGGTAGGTAGGTAGGTAGGTAGGTAGGTAGGTCCTTCCTTCCTTCAGGTAGGTAGGTAGGTAGGTAGGTACCTACCTCCCTCCCTACCTCCCTCCTTCCTTCCTTCCTGTATGTATGTATGTATGTATGTATGTATGTATGTATGTAGGTAGGTAGGTAGGTAGGTAGGTAGGTAGGTAGGTAGGTACCTACCTCCCTCCCTACCTCCCTCCTTCCTTCCTTCCTGTATGTATGTATGTATGTATGTATGTAGGTAGGTAGGTAGGTAGGTAGGTAGGTAGGTAGGTAGGTACCTACCTCCCTCCCTACCTCCCTCCTTCCTTCCTTCAGGTAGGTAGGTAGGTAGGTAGGTACCTACCTCCCTCCCTACCTCCCTCCTTCCTTCCTTCCTGTATGTATGTATGTATGTATGTATGTATGTATCCTACCTACCTCCCTCCCTACCTCCCTCCTTCCTTCAGGTAGGTAGGTAGGTACCTACCTCCCTCCCTACCTCCCTCCTTCCTTCCTGTGTATGTATGTATGTATGTAGGTTCCTCCCTCCTCCCTCCTCCCTCCTCCCTCCCTACCTCCCTCCTTCCTTCCTTCCTGTATGTATGTATGTATGTATGTATGTATGTATGTATGTATGTAGGTTCCTCCCTCCCTCCCTCCCTCCCTCCCTCCCTCCTCCCTCCCCTCCTCCTTCCTTCCTTCCTTCCTTCAAGTTAACATGTTATGCTGTTTCGAAATAGGTAGGTAGGTAGGTAGGTAGGTAGGTAGGTAGGTAGGTTCCTCCCTCCCTCCCTCCCTCCTTCCTTCCTTCTTGTATGTATGTATGTATGTATGTATGTATGTATGTATGTATGTATGTAGGTTCCTCCCTCCCTCCCTCCTCCCTCCCTCCTCCCTCCTCCCTCCTTCCTTCCTTCCTTCCTTCCTTCAAGTTAACATGTTATGCTGTTTCGAATAGGTAGGTAGGTAGGTAGGTAGGTAGGTAGGTTCCTCCCTCCCTCCCTCCTCCTCCTTCCTTCCTTCCTTCCTGTTGTATGTATGTATGTATGTATGGTAGGTTCCTCCCTCCCTCCCTCCCTCCCCTCCCTCCTCCCTTCCAGGTTCCTCCCTCCCTCCTCCTCCTTCCTTCTTCCTTCCTTCCTTCCTTCAAGTTAACATGTTATGCTGTTTCGAAATAGGTGCTAAACTAGTTTAATTACTTTTGGTTATCCACTTAGTTTTTCTACTTATATGAACCTTATTTAGTTTTTGATATATCTAGAATGCCATGCACATGTGCTTCTGCATATGCACTTGCATACTGCATACAGTGTATGTGATAGCCCCAGCTGGTGACGTGCTATGGCCGCTTTTGAGAAATTTTGGTTGCACGAAAGCCAGCATTTAAATATCAGAATATAATTCTAAACCAGAAACTTACACACTTGCAAAATGCTGATAGTTAAAGGTTTCTTTTATTAATTTTCATGGAAAGTTAGCATGTTCAAATGTTAAAAGGTACCGAACATGTAAAGAAATATGAAATTGCTTGCGTTACTCCATTACAAAATCAATGTCACAGAATAATATCATTTGTGTTGGTGCAAAATCTGGTTGACGCCGGATCGAGCTGGAGTGAAGGAGGACAAGATCGTCGTCGGTGACCTGCAAAACAAAGTCCCGTCTGGAGTTGGTGGTGGTGGCTCTGGCAAGACCCACCGATGATCAAGTCAGCTCTTCTGGCCAATAGAAATGGAGTGCTCCTTCCTTCCTTCCTTCCTTCCTTCCTTCCTTCCTTCAAGTTAACATGTTATGCTGTTTCGAAATAGGTGCTAAACTAGTTTAATTACTTTTGGTTATCCACTTAGTTTTTCTACTTATATGAACCTTATTTAGTTTTTGATATATCTAGAATGCCATGCACATGTGCTTCTGCATATGCACTTGCATACTGCATACAGTGTATGTGATAGCCCCAGCTGGTGACGTGCTATGGCCGCTTTTGAGAAATTTTGGTTGCACGAAAGCCAGCATTTAAATATCAGAATATAATTCTAAACCAGAAACTTACACACTTGCAAAATGCTGATAGTTAAAGGTTTCTTTTATTAATTTTCATGGAAAGTTAGCATGTTCAAATGTTAAAAGGTACCGAACATGTAAAGAAATATGAAATTGCTTGCGTTACTCCATTACAAAATCAATGTCACAGAATAATATCATTTGTGTTGGTGCAAAATCTGGTTGACGCCGGATCGAGCTGGAGTGAAGGAGGACAAGATCGTCGTCGGTGACCTGCAAAACAAAGTCCCGTCTGGAGTTGGTGGTGGTGGCTCTGGCAAGACCCACCGATGATCAAGTCAGCTCTTCTGGCCAATAGAAATGGAGTGCTCAGGAAAGAAAAGTAAGCTTTGAGCTTTAGAAGGGAGAGGAGAGCTTGGAGAGAATATATCTGGAGGGTTCCTTTTATAGACGGAGCTTGAATGATGGTGACGACCATACCGTCTGGTAGTGGACTGCTCAAGGCCACGTGGGGTTCGGTATGGAGAGAGGTGTCGTCAGATGGGTAGTGGCAGCCATATTGTCTGGTCGCGGGCCGCATGGGGTTTGTTATGGAGAGAGCGGTGTCGCTAGACTGGTAATGGCAGCCATGTCGTCCAGTCGCGAGCCGCATGGAGCTTGTTATGGAGAGAGCAGTGTCGTCAGACTGGTAGTGGCGGCCATGTCGTCTGACGGAAGCATGCATTCGAGGCCCGTTTGCAAGAGTAATCTAGAGTGAGGTCGGCTCCTGTAGGCACCCGACTGTAGGAGCAATCCGGAAGAAGCTCGGCTCCTGGAGGAATCTGATTGCAGGAGCGATCTGGAAGAAGTTCGGCTAGGGCTCGATCGTTGAGGAGTTCGGTCGGGGCTCGACCATTGAGGAGTTCGAAGGGAGTTCGGTTAGGGCTCGATCGCTGAGGAGTTCGGTCGGGGCTCGACCGTTGAGAAGTTCAGAGAAAATTCGGCTCCTGTAGGAGTTCGACCGAAAGAGAAGTCCGGAAGGAGTTCGGCTCCCATACGAGTCCGACTGGAGCTCGGTCGCTGAGGAGTTTGGCTGGTTGAAGGGATTCGGCTAAAACTCGGTCGTTGGGGAGTTCGGAAGGGGCTTAGCCGCTAAGGAGTTCGGCCGACTGAAGGAGCTTGGCTAAGGCTCGTCTGCTGAAGTTCTTCCGTGACTACTGGTTGCACTAGGTTAAGCATCAGACTGGACTTCGACGGGAGCGGGGTTTATCCCCAACAATAGTCCCTCACACTCTCGAGTTCGAAACTCGAAGGAAGTGCAGAAAAGGCGATTGCCGAAGTCCTCTTCAGGGTTCTACGCCAGTTCAGGTTGAAGTTCGTGGGAGATCTCGTCTCCAGCCGAGGTTGAAGGAGATCTCGTCTCCTGCAGTCGAGGTCGAAGGTTGAGCTTCTCGGAGGAGATATCATCTCCAGCAGCCGAGGTTGAAGGTAAAGCTCGGGGGAGATCTTATCTCCTGTAGCCGAGGTTGGCTCGGGGAAGATCTTATCTCCTACAACCGAGGCTGACTCGGTCGCTCGGGGGAGATCTTTCTCTCCTGCAGCCGAGGTTGACCGACCGGCTCGGGAGAGATCTTATCTCCTGCAGTCGAGGTTGACCCGGCGCTCGGGGGAGATCTTATCTCCTGCAGTCGAGGTCAAAGCTCGGGGGAGATCTTATCTCCTGCAGTCGAGGCTGGCTCGAAAGAGATCTTATCTCCTGCAGTCGAGGCTGACTCGGTCGCTCGAGGGAGATCTTATCTCCTATAGCCGAGGTTGACCCGGTCGCTCGGAGGAGATCTTATCTCCTGCAGTCGAGGTCGAAGCTCGGGGGAGATCTTATCTCCTGCAGCCGAGGTTGAAGGTTGAACTCCTCAGGCTCCTGCTTGCGAAGACCTCGAAACTCGATCTCCGACTTTGCTCATGTTAGGACGAGGTTCTCCTCTTGTTTCCAACACGGCCACTTTCGGTCATTTCTTTCCTGTCATCACATAATTCTTGCACTAGAGAACAATAATGCTGAAATGAAGGAGTTTTATTGAAGAAAGATTACTGATAATACATCCTCAGGTTTTCTGAGTTCCAAGGTCGTGGAAGCATCATCCTTCCGAGCTCCTTCAGGTGATAAGTACCGGGCTGGATGACCTCCACCACTTCATGTGGGCCTTCCCAATTTGGGACGAGCTTCTCCTGGCTCTGAAGCTGAGAGACGGTGACTCGCCGGAGTACTAAGTCCCCCACTCTGAATGCCTTCTAACTTTGGAGTTGTAGTACCGAGCCACCTTCCGTCTATAGGCTGCCATCCGGATGTAGGCTTTCTTTCTTTTTTCTTCCAGCAGATTGAGGTTAACTCTGAGGTCCTGTGGGTTGTGCTGCTCGTTGAAGGCCACGACTCATGCTGACGGAAGCTTAAGTTCAATAGGGATGACTGCCTCCGTGCGAAAGGCCAAGGCGAATGGTGTTTCCTTGGTCGGCATCCTTTGTGTAGTTCGATATGCCTAGAGGATGTGGTAGAGTTCGTCCACCCAGGCCTCCTTTGCTCTATCGAGCCTCGTCTTGATGCCTTGCAGCAGAGTCCGATTGGTCACTTCAGTTTTTCCATTGGCCTATGGATGAGCCACCGATGTGAAGCGGTGGAAAATGTTTAAGTTTTCACAGAACTCGACGAACCTCGTCCTAGCGAACTGTCATCCATTATCGGTTATGAGAGTTTGGAGCAGACCAAACCGGCAGACTAACGACTTCTAGACGAAGTTCTGTACCTTGGCCTTGGTAATTTTCGCTAGTGGTTCGGCTTCGATCCACTTGGTGAAATAGTCGATCGCGATCAGGAGGAATTTTCGCTGCCCGGACGTCGTCAGGAAAGGGCCAAGTATGTCCATTCCCCATTGCGCAAACGGCCAAGGTGCACTTAGCGGAGTAAGCTCAGAGGCCGGCTGTCTTTGTACGTTTGCGTTCTTCTGACAGCGGTCGCATTTTTTAACATACTCCATGGAATCGTGAAACAAGGTCGGCCAATAGTACCATTTTCGAAGTAGTTTTAGCGACAGAGACCTGGCTCCTACGTGACTTCTGCAGAATCCCTCATGCACCTTCTACAACGCGAGGTCGGCCTCTGAAGGTTGGAGACATCTTAGCAGTGGGAGCGAGTACGATCTCTTATACAACCTGCCCTCGTACAAAACATAGTGGGAGGCTTGATTCCTGAGTTTCCGAGCTTCTTTCGGATCATGAGGAAGGACCGTCTCCTTGAGGTAGGCGACCAACGGGTCAATCCAGCTCGGCTCGAATTCCGTCTGCAGAATGACCTAGGATTCCTCTGGGTTTGGGCATTTCAGAGTCTCCAAAAATACTTCTTTAGGCAGTTCGGCTGGGGCTGAAGTGGTCAACTTGGAGAAAAGATCGGCTCTTGCATTTTCTGCCCTCGGAATCTGTCGAATGCCGAAACTGTCAAAGGTCGGAGTTAAATCCTTTACTTTCCCAAGGTATCTTACCATGCTTTCCTCCCGCGCCTCGTAGCTGCCATTAACTTAGCCGACCACCAGTTGGGAATCGTTGTAGATTTGAAGCCGATCTATTTTTAATTTTCTTGCTATTTTTAATCCGACGATCAGCGCTTCATATTTAGTCCTATTGTTAGTCGTAGAAAATTCGAAGCGTAGTGCGTACTCGGCGACGACTTCTTCGGAATTGACCAAGACCAACCCCGCACCGACTTCAGCGGAGTTGGACGAACCAGCCACGTGCAGAGCCCAAAAGCCTTCGGGAAGGTTCGGCTACGATAATAGGGAGCCGGTCTCATTCTGTTCAAGCTCGGCTTCAACTGGAATGGTGCATTCTAATACAAAATCTGGCAATATCTGGACCTTGATCGATGGCCGGAGTCGATAGTTGATATCAAACTTTGTGAGCTCGATTGCTCATTTTGCGATTCTCTCGGAAGCGTCCGTTTGGTGAAGGACTGTTTTTATTGGTTGGTCCGTGAGGACCATTATCGTGTGCTCCTGAAAATAAGGTCGGAGTCTCCTGGCAGCAATTAGAAGAGAGTAAGTTAATTTTTCTAGCCTAGAGTACTTGGTCTCCGCATCCCTTAGGATCCGACTTACGTAGTAGATTGGTCGTTGCATCTTCGCTTCTTCCTTGATCAGGACTGCCGTCAGGGCCATTGGAGAGACAGCTAGGTACAGGAACAATTTATCTTTAGGTTTGAGCTTTGCCAGCAGTGGGGGTGAGCTGAGGTAGTTTTTAAGCTCCTCGAATGTCCGTTGGCACTCCGCCGTCCAGCAGAAGTTCTTTGGTTGTCTGAGAACTCGGAAAAAGGGCACACATTGTTCGGCCAACCTTGAGACGAAGTGATTTAGGGATGCCATCTTTCCGATCAGGCGCTGAACTTCTTTGATCGTTTTCGAAGCAGTCATCTCTTGAATGGCTCGGATTTTCTCGGAGTTTGCTTTAATCCCGCGTCTCGATACCATGAACCCCAAAAACTTTCCGGAGGTCACGCCAAAGGTGCACTTGGTCGGGTTCAGTTTCATCTTGTGCTTTCTGAGTGCGTCGAAGGTCTCTTCAAGGTCGACGAGGTGGTCTATAGAAGCTCGGCTTTTGACGAGTATGTCGTTCACGTACATCTCCATGTTGCGGTCGATCTGCTCCTTGAAGATCTTATTGTTCAAATGCTGGTGCATTGCCCCTGTGTTTTTGAGTCCAAAGGGTATGACCCTGTAACAATAAAGACCACGGTCAGTAATGAAAGCGGTTTTCTCCTCGTCCTCAGGCGCCATCCGTATCTGGTTATAATCGGAGAAGGCGTCCATGAAGGTGAGGAGCTCATGGTCCGAGGTCGCATCTACCAATTGATCAATCCTAAGTAGAGGATAGTTGTCTTTCGAGCAGGTCTTGTTCAGCTTTTTGAAGTCAATGCACATCCTCCACTTATTCACCTTTTTGACGAGGATCACGTTTGAGATCCAGGTCGGATAATTAACCTTTCGGATGAATTTGGCTTTGAGGAGCTTGTCTACTTCCTCGGCGATTGCTTTCTGTCTTTTCGGGGTGTGGTGGCGCATCTTTTTTTTTATCGGCCGATGTTTCGGATCGACGGTCAACTGATGTTCCATGACCTCGGCGTCGATTCTCAGCATATCCGCTGGGATCCACGCGAAGACGTCCGCATTTCTCCTTAGGAAGGCAACGAGTTGCTTCCGAACCTCGTCTCCCAAGTTGGAGCCGATCTGCACCGCGTACTCCACGTTCCCATCATTTAAGGATATAGAGATGAGGTCCTCCATAGGCTCGTCTCGCTCCTTAGTGAGGTCGTCGCGGGCATCCAGCCCATCAACAAGATAAGGGTTGGACTGCTCTTCCTTATGTAGAGCGATTGAGTAGCAGTGTCTCGCCAGAGACTGATCTCCCCTGACCTCTTCGATCCCGTGGCTTGTCGGAAACTTCATCTTCAAATAGTAGGTTGATACCACCGTCCGAAATGCATTTAAATCAGGTCGGTCGAGAATAGCATTATAGGCGGACGGAGTCCTCACAACTAGAAAATCGACATGCGCCTTAGTCAATTTCGGGCGTTGCCCTACAGTCACAGCCAAAGTTATCATGTCCTCAATTGGTACGGCATTGCCAGTGAATCCTACTAGTGGGGAGTTCATAGGCTCCAAGCGGTCATCGGGTAAGAATATTTTCGAGAAGGCATCGTAAAATAATACGTCGGCCGAGCTCCCATTATCCACCAAAATGCAGCGTACATTATAGTCGGCAATGTTCAAAGAGATTACAACCGCGTCATTATGCGGAAACTGGACCTCCTGGGCATCCACCTCAGTAAAGATCACGGATTCCTCGATCCTCCATCTCTTCACCGATCCCTCGGATCCGCTGGCCTCTTCTTGTTGAAGTCCCCCCGATATGGTATTGATGATGCCGAGGGACGGTCGATCTTCTTGTTGGTGCTCCCCCCTTAGTGGCTCAGGCTGCGGTAACGCCCTCGGTCGATCTTCCCATCCTTCGGGCCGTCTCCACAGGAATCGGCCAAGTCTGCCTCGCCTGACGAGCTCCTCGATCTCATTTTGGATTGGATGCACTTCTCTGTGTCGTGACCGTGGTCACGATGATAAAGACAGAACTTGTTGGGATTGCGTTTGTCGGGACAAGAACGCATCCTCTCCGACCTCGGCAGCTGTTTCCTGATTTTCATCAACACTTAGATTTTCGGAGCATTAAGGGGGCGTAATTGTGAAATCTTCGTTGGGGAGAACCTTGGTGCGTCCTTCCATCAGGGCTTCCCTGCCTCCGAGCTTGGGGGGAGTTCGGGCTCGCTTGCGTCCAGATGGAGTCCGAAAATGCGGCCGAGCTTCACTCGGCTTTGCTTCTTCGGCGGGCTTGCCCGGCTCGTCGATTCGTCGCTCACCACGGGCTTCATCGTCCTTGGCCTTGAAAGCCTCTTCAGTCCGGGCATAACCTTCAGCTCGAGCTAGCATATCGGCAAAGTCTCTGGGGTACTTCTCTAGGAAGAACGGCAAATCATTCTTCTGAAGGCCGCCCTTAAGAGCGGCCATGGCGACTGATTGGTCCAGATTCCGGACCTCCAATGCGGTAGCATTAAACCGGATGACATAAATTCGAATGGATTCCTCCTCCTGCTTGATGGTCATCAGGAAATCCGAACCTCGGCGCGGACGTCGGCTGCTGACGAAGCGGACTACGAACTGATGGCTCATCTAATCAAACGATAAGATGGTGCTCGGCTTAAGCACCGAGTACTAGTTCCTGGCGGCTCCCTTAAGGGTAGAGGGGAAAGCCCGGCACAAAATAGCGTCTAGTGCGCTGTGGAGCAACATCATTGTTCGGAAGGCTTCCAGGTGGTCGACTGGATCGGTGGTCTCGTTGTAACTCTCAAACTGCGGGAGCTTGAAGTTCGGCGGGATCGGTTTCTGCATAATTTTCTGCGAAAAAGAAGGGTCAGTACAAATGTCGTTACCGTGTGAGGAGGGAGTGTGATAAAGCTCTTTGATTCGTCGGCTCATTTTTAAGAGTCTTTGATCCAAGAGATCTTCACGGTCTTTGATCTCCAGGATTTTTTGGTGGAATGGGCGCGAAGCTTCTCCCTGGGTCGAGTCATGGTCCGAGCAGGGGCCCTCCATCCTCTGCTTCCCCTTTCCGGGGATCAGAGGCCGGGCAGCCCAAGTCGGCCGTTCCCGAATCGGACCATAGGGCTCCGAAGAATCTTGCACCGGCCAAACTGGTGCCGGGGTCTGCCAATGCATGGCCTGCACCGCCTCCGTGAGGCCACGAACCTACTGGACAAGCAAGTTGAGCTGCTCTGCATCTACTGCGGCTACAGGCGGAACCTGAGTTGCCGGGGTTGAAGCGGGAATAGATGGGTCTAGATGGGATCGGGCCGCGGAGGCCGCCGATCGTCGGGTCGAAGCTCTCCTGGGAGGCATTTTCTCTCAGAAAAGAACTCTAGAGAGGAAGGAGAGAGATCTCTGGAGAGAGAGGAGAGAGATCGTCGCTGAGCACTCCTTTAAAAACAAGGAGACTTTAAGAACACCTCAAGAATAGAGGGGCCCTTCCTTTAGCGCCAATTTTGTTGGTGTAGAATCTGGTTGACGCCGGATCGAGCTAGAGTGGAGGAGGACGAGGTCGCCGCCGGTGATCTACAAAATAAAGTTCCGTCCGGAGTCAGTGGTGATGGCTCCGACAGGACCCTCCGACGATCAAGTCAGCTCTTCTGGTCAACAGAAATAGAGTGCTCAGGAAAGAGAAGTAAACTTTGAGCTTTAGAGGGGAGAGGAGAGCTTGGAGAGAACATATCTGGAGGGTCCCTTTTATAGATGGAGCTTGAATGATGGTGACGACCATACCGTCTAGTAGCGGGCCGCTCGAGGCCGCATGGGGTTCGGTACGGAGAGAGAGGTGTCATTAGACGGGTAGTGACAGCCATGTCGTCTGCTTGTGGGCCGCATGGGGCTTGTTACGGAGAGAACGGTGTCGCCAGACTGGTAGGGGTAGCCATGTCGTCTGGTCGTGGATCGCATGGGGTTTGTTACGGAGAGAGCGGTGTCGCCAGATTGGTAGTGGCGGCCATATCGTCTGGCGGAAGCATACATTCGGGGCCCGTCTGCAAGAGTAATCCGAAGTGAGGTCGGCTCCTGTAGGCACTCGGCTACAGGAGCAATCCGGAAGGAGTCCAATTCCCGGAGGAGTCTGACTGCAGGAGCGATCCGGAAGGAGTTCGGCTGCTGGAGGCTCCCGAAGGAATCCGATTGCAGGAGCGATCTGGAAGAAGTTCGGCTAAGGCTCGATCGCTGAGGAGTTCGGTCGGAGCTCGGCCGCTGAGGAGTTCGGAGGGAGTTCGGCTCCTGTAAGAGTTCGGCTAGGGCTCGATCGTTGAGGAGTTTGGTCGGGGCTCGACCACTGAGGAGTTCGGAGGGAGTTCAGCTTCTGTAGGAGTTTGGCCGAAAGAGAAGTCCGGAAGGAGTTCGGCTCCCGTACGAGTCCGACTGGAGCTAGGCCGTTGAGGAGCTCGGCCGGTTGAAGGGATTCGACTAAAACTCGGCCGTTGGGGAGTTCGAAAGGGGCTCGGCCGCTAAGAAGTTCGGCCGACTGAAGGAGCTCGGCTAAGTCTCGTCCGCTGAAGCTCTTTCGTGACTACCGGTTGCATTAGGCTGAGCATCAGACTGAACTTCGGTGGGAGCGGGATTTATCCCCAACAATTTGCAATGTGCTTTTGATTACCATGTTTAATGAAAATTTCAGGCTTGCTCTGGAAAAATATTTATAAGAATGCATCCATCATTTGTTTAGAATGGTCTTTCTCTTTTCTTGCCAAGGCTTTGTAATTCTCTGACCCATATACTTAAGCCACAATGTGCCAGCTGGGACCCATCTCCTTGAAATATGTGCAATGGGCTATTTCTTTTCACCGGTAATGTTCTTCTCTTTTTGTTGCTGCATCTGAATTGATAAAAATCAAGGGCAGATTTCTCATTTTTGTTTTATGCTCAGGTTCGCATTGATATTAGTGCCAGAAATCCTGGTAAGATCGAGGCAGCACCGACAGAGAATAGGAGGGTTCTGCAGGAGCTAGTTTTGGAGCCTTCAAGAGAAGAGCAGTATTATGAGGTGGGAAAGACGGTTCAAATCTATGCTACTCTCATCTCTTATTAGTTTCTTCTAACCTCTTGCTGCTTTTTATCATCATTTTGCAGATAAGGGAACCGTTTTCCCTGATGTCTCTATTGAAAAGTCCTATGGGTTTGATGGTGGGTTTTATGGTGATAGTGGTGTTCCTCGTGCCGAAATTGATGGAAAATATGGGTAATATGCTACTAGTACAATATGCTGCATTACAATTTCCTAATCCCACTCAAATAATGCATTGGCTTTTAACGCACGATCTGATTTCGTTTCTGTTGTTAGTTGGTATGTGAATTTTCGTGTTGTTTACAGATCCAGAAGAAATAAGAAGAGCCCAGGAGGAGATGAGGGCGCAAGGTGTTCCTTCCCTCCCCAGCTTGTTGCCTGGAAGGAGCAACTAAATTGCAGATTTCTGTATGACTCAAACGAGGCTGTGCTGGTGATTTTGCTACGTGAATGCTTAGGAAGAGGCGGTAAAGCTTGGGCTATCAAAATGGAAGCTTTAATGCTTGTTTTTGTCCGTGTACCATAATTAATGTCGGTGATTCAATGCCATTTGGAATGAAACATTATAACAGATTCATCATAACCAAACATGGATTGCAAAGTCTGAAACTTGAGAGGTTTATATTTCCATTATAAACAGGTTCTTAAAGTAAAAGGGATTTCTTCATCAAATATTGTTGTTATTCAGCTAAATGCTGCACATAGTTTTGATTTATCATCGGCAATCCTTTGAGCGCATGCAACCAGGAAAGAATCCCTTTTTATTTTTTTTCCGATTCTCGTTTTGAGTTTGATGGTGAGGAATGAAATAGAATACTGATGCTAGAATCTAAAATGCCAATTAGCAGTCCACTGCATATGGATGGACCGGGATTTGCAGGTCAAGTCCTCATGCACTGATCATTGTCCTTGGTTGTTGCCACCAGCCATTATTTTTACCTTTTTTCTATGGTGAACCGTTCCTCTTACCTTTTTAAGCGTGTAATGATGTAATGGCCGTTATGATGGTTCTTTGGAACCTCTATTTTATCAAATATATGGCTAAAACCCTAAACCATAATAAAATGGTTCTATGGTCATCTGCAGCTCAAACCAACATCTCTATAACCCTCCCCTTCTTTTTGGACAACACAAAAATCACCACGACGGTCCTGTAAGTTGAACCTGAGAATTGCAGGCAGCTCTATTTCTTGAAGGAGGGTTTTTATTCCCCTCAACATTATGTGTATTTATTTATTTCATATGTAGCTTAATCTCTAGTCATAATCTTATTACGAGTTTGAAACCATCTCTTTATTCCCCTAGGAACCACCGGTGCTGATCTATGGTGATTTAACTACCTTGGAGTCAAATCAGAGAGCCCAAGCTACTTTGGATCGCAATGCTAAGCGAAAACCTTGGAAGTTCATTCATGTAGTTTTCCCCATCCTTATTCTTCCTTATATCTGTGCTGTTTGTTAATGATCAGATGGTTGAGGAGTACGTTAAAATAGACACCTCGTTATTAAACTAAGATTACAAGATATGAGGTTATAGTGTCGTACCAATTGTCATTCTTGTCTTCTTAATTGGCAAATGACGCACCTCACTGGCTTGAGCTGAAAATTGAATGCCAAATAACGAATTCAATTGCATTTCCATCAAGGCTTTGAAAGATAGAGGCACGTTCCATTCGCAAGAAACATAAAATACTTAAAATCTGTAGAGAGAAACTTATTGAAGGGATAATGTCTCTTCCACAAAGGAAGCCAATTAGGAGGCCAACCGCGAAAAGATATGGACATCAGTTGTCCAGGTCGGCCAAATCAAAAGTTCTAGAGACAGCCTTGCACCAGGAATCGGACCTCTTCTGCCTCTTGGACTCATCCAATTGGGGTTGGAAAATGGTAGCCTTTGCATCGTCACCAAATGCAAATACCTGTTCTTCCGACCAAATCCCAACAGCTAGTCCAGCTGCATATGCTGCGCCGAGAGCCGTTGTTTCTATGTTCCCAGGCCTCACAACTGCACCACCCAAAAGATCAGCCTGCAAACAGCAAAAACAAATTATTATTATATCAGCTTTCAGTGTTTAATAAATCCTTGGCTTCCCCTCTTGTTATGTCGAAAGGAAAAGAAAAAGAACTTTTCGATGTTTTTCTTTTCTTTTTTTTGACCTCATGACAAGTGAATGAAGTACGCTTTGCCCTCGAGAGAAAATGCCAAGTGGGAGATATGAATTACTCTGAACAAAGCTAAAAAGTCGAGTTAGAAATTTAAACACCGTCGAGTTAGATATGCTTTGTCTTTGTTATGTTACATGTCACAGTTTTGGATGATGCTAACCTCACTGACATACAAAAGGGCATGACTAGAAAATTTCAAGAAGTTAGTTAACCTAAACTAAGTACTCTGATTGACATACAAAAGGAGGGTTCTCCGGTTCGGGTCCAGGCGACACCGCTTCAGACATGGAGAAGGAGGGCCTCATTAGGAAATTTCAAGTAGTTAATTGTCCTAAACTAGGTATTACTCGAGTTTATGTCCTCATATATGATAAGGAACTTAGTTAATGCAAAAAACAAGAAGGGAAATATGCAATTCATAAATGAACATATAGTGCTGGATCTTAATATACAAGATCATGTAGGAATTTGCTGCAGGAGAGAGAGAAAGAAAGAGAAATTAAATTGGCAAATCACCAAGAATATAGTTGTGCCGACCTCTTCTACCTTTTCCTCGTGATGGAAAAGAAGAAGACTCCTACTCTTAAAGATTAGCGTAAATATTTCCTCCCAAACAAAGGTCGGGAGAAATATTCGAGGATAAATTTTGGGGGGACGTGTGCAGGAAAAGGTCTCTAAAAGTCCATAACATAAAATATGGATAAAAAGTTCTCTCCAATACAGAATATGAAAAAAAAAAAAATCAAGCTCATTTTGTTGGTGTTGTATTTGGTATGAAATCATATCATTCAGAGGTATTTAAACTTTTAGTTTGCTAGCTTATGTAGCCTGCAAATAACAATCACCAGGAATCTCAAAACGATGATGTATGAATTTTTCAGATTCTGATGACTACTTATCTTTTCACCCTTTCCGATGGTAATGCGACTTAAGGACATCTTTCATGATATATTTTGTTAGATATGGAAAAAAAGTCATCAACAGGGAAACGTTTATCGATAATTTGAGATAACAAAGGCAGGCTTTCAAAAGCCTAATACATGGAAAGGCAGAGTTTGAGAACACATGAAAAAGGATGAGACAAGTTGGAACAATTAAGAACATCTGGAGTACCAAAGTGGCTGTCTGATCTAGATCATTGGCCCTCAAGACCATCTCCGTCAAAAATGGAAATTGTGGAAGAAAACAAACCTGATCATGGTTACAGTTCCAGGTTGTGGTGTAAATTTCATCCGTCCCTATCCCCCAGTCTCAACAGCCATGCATGGTATAAACTGGCATTTCAGCACGCATCCAAGCAAACACTAGAAGGAAAAACCGCAAATTACCTGGGTCTGCATCAGAAGATCATTGGCACTGGCACCACCATCGACCCGAAGCAAGAATGACCCATCTTTGCTTTCCACTCCATTCTCCACAGCATCCTTGTACATAGATTTGAGCACATCATTCACCTGAAAACAAATGCTTTCCAGCACCGCCCGAGCAATGTGTCCCTTGTTAGTGAACCTGGTCATCCCCATGCACACCCCCCTCGCATCATCACGCCACCATGGCGCAAACAACCCGTTGAACGCCGGCACAAAATACACTCCGCCGGAGTTCTCGACAAGCTCTGCCAACTCCTCAACCTCTGCTGCATCCTGAATGATCCCGAGGCCATCTCTCAGCCACTGGACCGCAGCTCCTGCGATGGCAATGGACCCTTCCAATGCATAGTTCGTCGGCGCGCCCGGGCCTAGCTTGTATGCAATCGTGCTGAGAAGTCCATGGTGTGATCTGACGATATTCTTTCCAGTATTGATGAGAATGAATGCACCCGTGCCGTAGGTGCTCTTGCCTTCGCCATGCCGACACAACTGGCCTAGCATTGCAGCATGCTGATCACCAAGGCATCCGGCAATGGGCACCCCGGAGAGTGGCCATCCATGGGCAACCACACCGATGATCTCCGAGTTGCTGACGATCTTTGGCAATATCTCGGATGGTATGCCTAAGGTCTCCAGCGTGGACTTATCCCAGTCCAAAGTCTTCAGGTTCATGAGCATTGTCCTGGATGCGTTCGAGCAATCGGTGACATGCAATCCATAGACCCTGTGCTGTTCCTGGTCCACTGCACCGACATCTCCGCCGCGGCCTCCTGTGAGGTTCCAGATCAGCCATGTGTCGATGGTGCCGAACAGCGCATCCCCGGCTTGAACTGCCAGCTTCACGGCTTCGATTGTTTCCATCAGCCACAGGAGCTTGATAGCACTGAAGTAGGTGCTGATGGGCAGACCACATGTACCAAGAAAATGGTTTTTCCCACCTGGAAGCTCACTCTCCAATCTCCTGCATCAACAAAAGGCTTGACATTGTTTCCTTGAAGCTATCATATTGATGACAATAACCAGTTAATCTACATTAACATGGGTTTTCTACACGTCTCTTCTTTATCTACAACTGAAGTCTTTTTTCTCATATTTCACAGAGCAACCAAAGAATTCATTCATGGGTTTGGGTAGTGACACTAACAAAAGCTAAAGCATCTTAGGCATGGGTCTTTTTATATGTAGACCCAAATTCCTGTGTCAAAGTATTCAAGAAAGAACGGTTTTCTTTATACACAGGAATTTTAGGAAAATAAAAGAGAAAAACATTTTAACTCTCCGCTTTCCTGAATTCACATCGCGGGTTTTCTTCGTTGAAGCTAAATCCAAGCCATTATCTGCAATTTCCAGTAGACTTCAAGTAATTTTCATGACAAAGTCCTGTTTATATATAGTTCAAAAAGTCTTTTTTCCCTCCTTCAGCCCCCTGCATCAGTCAGAATTCAAAGCAATGTTCTTTTCTTTACTTTTTTTCCTTTAATCCACGGTAGGGAAAAAAAAAAAAAATTTCTTTGTCTCCATTTTCGTCCATCAATCAAGTATCCACTCAACAGCCAAAATGAATGGCTCAGTAGATCAAAAAGGAATAAGAAAGAAGAAGGGTGTATTTAGGCGGAGAGAATTGGATTCTGGAATGAAAATGAATGATTTTTATTCCTGTAATTTTTATTCCCATTCTGATTTCAAAAAGAAATGGAAATAATATTTTAATTCTTCAAAATTCGATCTCTACTTTCTTCTAGTATTCAAATTTTATTCTGATTTTAGTTTTGGTCACAAACCGATCATTCCAATTTCCATTCCAATTCCAATGACGAACCAGACGCGCTCTTAGTCGTTGGTAATTAATGTTGAAATTAGAGAAGATTCGCCAACCTGCAGATAGAGCTGGTCCGGACGTCCATCCAGACGATGGCACTGTGGAGGGGAAGGCCGGATGACTTGCTCCAAACCACAGTCGTCTCTCTCTGGTTCGCAATACCAATAGCCTTCAAGCCCCCGTCCACATTATGTCCGTCCGCCGTGGCCTTGTCGAGGGCCTTCGCCGTGCACACCTTCACGCTCTCCAAGATCTCCATCGGGTCCTGCTCGACCCATCTATTAAAAGATAAAAAAGAAGGCACACAAAGATCCAATTCTTAATGAGAAAGGAAATAAAAAATTGGATTTTGGAGGGCAAAGCAGAGAAGCTCCATTCACCTAAAAGAACACGCCCAAAGATCGAATTTTTTAACGAGAAAAAAAGGGATCTTGAAGCGCAAAACAGAGAAGAGAAGCGAGAGGAGCGGTTAGATACCCGGCCTCGGGATAGAACTGGGTGAATTCCACTTGGTGAGAAGCAATGGGCTTGGCCTCTCGATCGTAGATTACGAAGCGGGTGCTGCTCGTCCCCTGGTCGATGGATCCGACATAGACCTCCTCAGTCTCCTTCTCTTCCGCCATGTTCTCTATCTTGCTTTCTCCGTGAGTTTCAGAGAGAAGAGATGAGAAGAAACTTTAGGATCCTTGTAAAGCTATGTATAGAGAGAGAGAGAGAGAGAGAGATCGTTCCGAGATAATGGGAGGGATATGGGGAAGAGTGATAACTAACCACAGAGATACTACTTAATAAATAAATATTTCTCTTCCTAGGTACGAACTTTTGTGCACAGAAAAAAAATGGGAGACGCTAATGCAAAAGGACTAAACCGCTTATTTTGTTAGAGACAGCTAGTTGTCAAAAAGATATAGCATAGCATAGTGAGGATTATAGCCAATATATTGTTTGACATAAGTGACATGAAATAGTAATTGATAAGGAATTACACATGAAATAGGAATAAAAGTAATACAAATAATTTTATTCCCATATCTTGCATGCATTGTTTTCTCCACCTCTTCTATTGGTATAGAAAATGGTTGAACGCTGGAGTTCGTTAGAGTTGGAGGAGATGAGATTACTGATGAGACCTACCAAATAAAGTCCAGATCGGAGGTAGATAGCTTCAACATGATCCTCCGACGATCAAGTTAGTTTTCTGATCAATAAGAAATGGAATACTCAGGAGAATTAAGATAGAGAGAAAAGTTTAAAGAGAAAAACGTATCTGGATGATCTCTTTTATAGACGAAGCTCATAACAGAATGATGGTGACAGCCATAATAGAATGTCAGTAAATCATTCTAATCACATGGAGTTTGTTATGAAGAGAGGATTATCGTTTGTTGTAACTTATAGACAGTTATATTTCATTTGTTGGAATTCGGATGAGAGGTCGGAGATTCTTAGCCTGATGGCAAGCTGTTCATATTGGGGATGTAGAACTCGAAGTCTAATTGGCCGAACTTGAAGATCAGCCTCTAAGTAGCGGATGACGGATTTGCAATTGAGTTCTAAACTTAGATTCTGTTGACGTTGCTTTTGACAACTTTTAAGAGTTCGACCGCCTTGAAGGTTGGCTGAGAGTAGATGCGGGCATCCGGGCGGGAGGCTAGAGAGAGATAGCGGGTTTTTCAGTGAGGATCGTGGCTAGGCTTTCATGAAGGAATTCGATCGGGATAGCGGAGATCCGAGATTAACTTAAAGCTGAGATGGACAGATTCTGAGACTCATTGCTTCTCAAGTGATCATTGCTTACCCTAGATTGAAAATCGAACTTATGTCGATGACAAGATCCTCCTACTGACTTAAATTCGTCCATCCGATGTCCTTGCTATAGAGCTATTAGGATCTGCAATTCATAAGATAGAGAGAAATTCGGCAGGTTGAAGTTTATGGTGTGAAATTGGAGAGATCCGCTATTTATAGTGAAAGAATTCGACCGCCTTCAAGATCGGCCATTAGGCAAGATCAAGTTGTACCTAGATTCTATAATTAATGGAGACCTACTGCTTATCTTGAGCCAAAGATCGAAATCAGTTGAGTGGCGACTCTTTTCACTATTCAAATTTATCAAGTCGAAGTTTGTCATGCCTTTAACAAGCTCTGCAATCATTGAAAGAGGGCTAACGACTATCGTTGAGAAGATCGTTCGGCATACAATAACCGAAGGTCGGCCTCGCTGAACTTAATCAGGATGGAGAGGCAGCTTGGCTAGAGTTTGAGCTCAATTGTCACTGTTACAGGCAACACCATACCAAGGTCGGACATCTGATTAGACTTTGGTGGAAGCTATTTTATCCTCAACACTTATTTTCCTACTCTCGAGTTCGAAGTTCGAATGAAGAGAGTATAAAAACTGCAACTACTGAAGTACTTTTCTAGCTTTCTGCTCTCGAAAAATGAAAAATTTGATTTTTTTTGGATTGGCGTCGAAGTTTTCTTAATGCCGAATGATTTTGAAAAAACATCTATTTTTGAAATTCTTTTCAGCATGGAGCTCCATGTACGATGTTATAAATATTCCGCCAGATGTCCGTCGTAGCCATGATGAGTGGGACATGCGGCTGATGAGGTTTGGATGGAAGGGATATGCAATCATAACCACTTTTGATATTTTTTGGCTATTTAAGTGCCTTTCTTCTCTCGGCTTCCCTCTTTCGCCTGGTTCTTCTTCTCCCCATCTTCTTCTCCATCCTTCGTCCTCTTCCAGTTCGAGCATTCCATTCCATCTCCTTCCGTGATCTCTCTGATCATCGATGTCCCCTCCATTTGTCTTTCATTCTTCCGACTGTCCTCTCAAAACTTTTGATCGATTTAGGTTAGTCTCCTAACCTTCTTCCTGCATTTTTTTGTCTGTTCTTTTATTTTCTGGTACTTAAGAATTTCTTGGGAGGGATCCATAGTTTTCTTTCTATTTATTCGACTCGTTTGTCCATTTCTTTCAATTTCAGAGGATTTTTGCGACTCCATTTGATTTGAAATGTCTTTTGATATTTCTTGGTTGATCGATTCTAGGAGCCCATCCGGTCCAAACTTTCAAAATCCTACTCCTAGGAAAGGAGTTGAACTTAGAGTAGCACCTCATCCAACCTTTGTACCTGAAATTATTTCTTGCTCTATCTTTCGAAGATCTTTTCTTAATTAGGATCAAAAATGGGGTTCCTTCTGAATACAAACTGGAGCTTTCCGGGCCAAGCGGCCGAGCTTGTGCCCCTCCTCCAGATTTCTTTTGTTTATATTTGAAAGCCTTCCATGGCGGACTATGGCTTCCTCTTTCCTCCTTTGTAATTGCACTTTTTCGTTTCTTGGACATATCTCTAGCTTCTGTCATCTCAAACTTCTTCAGATTCATCATAGGATTCCTCACTCTATCTATCAGCCAAAGTTTGTCCCACAATCTTCTTATTTCAAAACTTTTTCATCCTTAAGTGACACCCTTCCACCAAGGACTGATGGTATCTATCCTCCCAGTTCGGTAAGAAGGTACTGCTTAAGGGTGCCCCTTCCTCTATCCACAATTAGAAGAAAAAATTCTTCTTTATTTCTTATCCATCCTTAGAATTAGAACTTTCTTCCTTGGGCTATCTGAGAGATTCGGTCTACCAAGCTTTCAGACTAGAAAGAGAAGATCTTGACTCGGCCAATAAATTAAGGGACTACCGAGCTCCTCTACTGTCCAAGTTATTAGACGGCCAAACCTTATTTAATCTTGGCCTCAACCCGATAGGTATACATCCACATCTTATTAGCTATTCTTTATCTTTTCTTCTAACTTTGATTTTTCTATTGTTACAGAGATGACTCTGGATGAATTATAGCGCTTGTCAAAGAAACTACAGGCCCATAAAAGGAAGGATAGCACGCCCGGTGGAACATCAAAGAGGGCAAAAGTCAACGCTCCGAGCTCAATCGCACCCATCGAAATGGCTGCCATTCTCGAGGTTATGATGCCTCCAACAATTTCAAGTCCCCCTATCGAGGTTTTAGTCCCAGCACCTCTCGTTGAAAAGAAAAAGGAGGTGGGGAAGAAAAGGAAGAAGTCGCTCGCTAAGAAGTCATGGTTTCAACACAACTCTTAGGGGTCTAACGGTGACAATATTGATTGGAAGCAAGCTTCTTTCAATGACTTGAATGTCGTCAAATCTTTAATTGATGATTGCACCTTACCGAACATTATGGATAGGATCATCCACACCAATCTTGAGCAATGGACGAAGGATTCCCTTGGTGCTTTCCTTGAGGTAACCATCCTATCTTCATTTTTAAACTCATCCATGTGTTCTTCCTACAGTGTAACTGACTTCATTGCTTTAGAGGTGGGTCATCAATTGATCGCAAACATCAAGATGATCAACATTTAGAAGGTCGAGATCTTGGAGACCATGAAGATCCATGAAGAATACAAGACTGAGGTCGATTGCCAGCTGAAGGAGAGTTCGGTGAAGGCTGAACGTCTGCAAGGGGCACTTAAAAGTGTCGAACAAGCCTTAACGGATATGAAGGATGAGTTGTCTTCTGAGGCTGAGAGGAGGAAGAAGGTGGAGGCCGAAGTTGCTGAAGGAGAGAAGTGGATAGTCAACGCCAAAGAACGGGCCATCCTAGACTTCAAGGCTTCTGAGAAATTAGAAGATATTAAGATCGCATTTGCTAAAGAGGCCTTCATTAAGGGGTTAGAACTTTGCTAGAGGAACGTGGTCGAGAAATTTTTCGAGCTTGACCTTAATTTTTTGGTGAAAGAGTCCTCTAACGAGGAGGCGAAACCTCTAACCGCTGGCGTCGACCTTCCATCCATCAAACCTACCACCATAACTTCCAAACCTACCCCAGAATCGGAGACCATCGAGAATGCTCGGAGCTCATCCACTGTCCCACCTCCAGAGGTCAAAGATTTTTTATGGCTATGTTTTTTTCTTTTATCTTCCATGTACTTAGATATTTTTAATTAATGAAAGTGAATCCCTTTTCTTTGCCATACCTTTGTGTCTTGATATGTTTATACATTAAACACAATCTCCAGTTGAAGCGGATCCACTGCCTCAAGATATTGCCTTGAAGACTCACATTAAAGACTTGAAAAGGAAAGTTTGTCAAGTTAAAAAGAAGCTGGAAAAGATTGAAAATAAATTCAAAAAGTCTAAGAAGAATTATGCCGAAGCTGCTATCAAAATCAACCATCTGCACCAATCATCCAAATAATTTTTCTAGGAATATACTACGAAAAAATATCATTTAAGTGAAGAACTAGAACCAAGAAGCATGCCAATGAGAAGTCTTGAGCTTTAACCATAAAAATCAACTCTCTCGAAGTCGAGCTCCAAGCAGCAAGGAAGAAAATTCAACTGTTGGAGGGGAGCTCGGCTTGGTCGACCAACCAAGAGGAGTATGGTTGGGACTGGTCGGGACTGGTCTAAAAGATTCTGAAAGCTTCAGAATCAACTGCACATGGTCAAAGACTCATATAATAGCTATAGACTCGACTAGAGCGACCAAATTGCTGAACTCCAATGGACAATTTAGCAAGTTAATGAAGAGATTGCTCAACTTCAAAAGTGATTAGCGGATATGGCTCAAGCTGGCTCAAGCAAAGATTCGAAGGAGATTGCTTCTTTAAGGAGGACCATGGAAAACCTTTCTTAATTGTATAAAAAAGAGAAGGCCGAGCTGCAATAACTGAAAATACATATGGTCTACCAATAGAATGATGTGAAAGATGATGAGGCCGAATCAGCCATTTTAAGAAAAAGATTGAGAGAGGCTGAAGAAGACTTTCGAAGGTCTAAAAAATTACTAGATGAGAGTTTAGCAGCAAAGCCAGAACTCGAGAGTGTTGGCCGGGGGCGGAAGTCCGAAGTTCGAGTTCGAGTAGGACTTCATTTTTTTTCTTCCTTTTTTTTTGTAATCAATCTTGCAGACCTCTACTTATAATGGACTCTATTTTAATGAAATAATACTCCTTTTACTCCTTTACTATTTTGTCTTAATCTAATACTTATAGAGTTTCTTATTCTTGTGCTATTTTTGATAGTAGTGCTATTTTGAAATGACGACCCCGATCTGTTATTTTATTGGTCTATCCCCCTTGTTTATAAACAAAGGTCTTTAAATTTGGTTTGGAAATTAGCTCTTCCCCTAATTTAAAAACTGAGGGTCTTCATATCCCTCGTGAGGATCTTCATTCACGTCACGAAGAGATCCTTCTCCTATTCCTAATGTGATTAGCTTTTGTCCTTGTTAGGACGTGGTCATCCTTCTATCTTAAATTGCTGAAGGTCTTTACCCTCGCTGCGATGAGATTAATCTCCTATCTTAAATAATCAAAGACCTTCTACTTTGTTTAGAAATGAATTTTAGTTGAGTAATTTTCTGCCATCATATAATTTTGCACCAAAGATAGATGTTAAAATAAAAAAAAATTTATTAAAGTTATTAATAAGACATTCATAAATTTTCTGAATTTTAGGATCGTGGGAGTGTAGCCCTTTCAAGCTTGTTCAGATAATAAATTTTCGGTCGGACGATTTTCATGACCTTATAGGGCCCTTCCCAGTTCGGAGTGAGCTTACCTTGATTTTATGGCTGAAAAATATCTTATCATCATAGCACTAGATCCCCAACTTTGAAGATTTAACTTTGAAATTATAGTAGCAAGCCATTTTTTGTTTGTAAGCTGTCATTCGAATTTGAGTCTTCTCTCGCTTTTCTTTCAATAAATCAAGGTTTGCCCTGAGATCTTATGAGTTGTTCTATTTATTGAGGTATGCAACTCATGCTGATGGAAGCCCCAGTTCGATTGGAATAACTATCTTCGTCCCGAAGGCTAAAGCGAATAGAATTTTTCTAGTTGGTAACCTCTAAGTAGTTCTGTAAACCTAGAGCATATGATAGAGTTCATCTACACATGTTTCTTTTGTCTTTTCAAGCCTTGCCTTTATTTCCTGTAGCAGAGTTCTATTAGTTACCTTGGCTTCACCATTTGCTTGCGAATGGGCTATAGATATAAAATAATGAAAAATATTTGGATCTTCATAGAATTTAGCAAACTTTGTCCCTACAAACTAGCATACATTATTGATGATTAAAGTTTGAGGTAAATCGAACCTGCAAACTATCAACTTCTAGACGAAGTTCTGTACTTTTGCTTCAGTAATCTTTGCCAGGGATTGAGCCTGAACCCATTTGGTGAAGTAGTCTACTGCCATCAAGAGAAATTTTCACCATCCAGATGCTATAGGAAAGGGCCTAAGTATGTCCATTTTTTACTGTGCAAACGCCCATGGAGCACTTAAGGGTATAAATTGAGAAGCCGACTGTCTCTGAATATTCATGTTTTTCTGATATCGATTATATTTTCTCACATAATTAGTGGCATCTTGTTGCATAGTTGGCCAATAATATTCTTGTCGAAGTAGTTTACAAGACAATGATCTGGCTCCAAGATGGTTTCCACATATCCCTTCATGGACTTCTCTCAGGGCGTAATCAGTTTTAGATGATCGGAGGCATTTAAGAAGTGGTAAGAAGTATGACCTTTTATACAATTTATTCTCATATAAGATGTTGGGGATAAACCCCATCCCTGTCGAAATTCAGCCTGATGCTTAGCCTAATGCAATCGGTAATCATGGAAGAGCTTCAGTGGCTAAATTTTAGCCAAACTTCTTTAGCCGATCGAACTTCTCAGCGATCGAGCTCCAATCGAACTCCTCCAACGATCAAATTTCTATCGAACTCCCCAGGAGCCGAACTTCTTCAGAAGCTGGACTCCTTCTAGACTTCTCCTTCGATTGGACTTCTTCAGGAGCAGGACTCCTCTCAAACTTCTTCTTCGGCTGAACTTTTCTAGGAGCCAGACTCCTCCCAGACTTCTCCTTCGACTGGACTTCTATAGAAGCCGAACTTCTTTTGGATTGCTCCTACAGTCGAACTCCTATGGAAGCCAAATTTTCTCTGCACTCCTCCTTCAGTCAGACTCCTATGGGAGCTGAACTTCTTTCGAACTTCTCCTTCAATCAGACTCCTATGGGAGTCGAACTTCTTCTGGATCTCTCCTTCAGTCGGACTCCTATAGGAGTCAAATTTCTTTCAAACTCTTTCTTCAGTCAAACTCCTATGGAAGCTAAACTTCTTCTGCACTCCTTCAGTCGAACTCCTACGAAAGTCAAACTTCTTCAAACTCCTTCAATCAGACTCCTCCGGAACCTTCCTCCCTCTAACTTTCTTTCAAATTCTCCACAATTGAAACTGAACTTCAAGACTCCTACAGAAGCCAAACTTCTTCTTCAGTCGAACTCCTACAGAAGCCGAACTCTTTTCGAACAAACTCCTTCAGTCGGACTCCTACGAAAGCCAAACTCCTTCCAGATCTTCCCTTCAGTCGGACTCCTATGGGAGCCAAACTTCTCCTTCAGTCGGACTCCTACACGAGCTGAACTCCTTCTAGACTCCTTCGATCGAACTTCTTTCAGACTTCTTCTTCGACCGAACTCCTTCAGACGTCAAACTCTTTTCGAACCTCTCCTTCAGCTAGCATTCCTCTCGGATGATCCCCTCTAGACGTATTTCCTTTGGGAGTCTGAACTCCTCTAGAATTGATATATGTCAGAGTTCTTCACCAACCAACACCTGCTTTTTTCGAATTACGGCTATTAAATCTCAACGAACGATCACCATCAATCTGCTATAGGCGACACTATAGGTGGCATCCCCTCCATGATAGACTCCATCAGGCCTCGAGTGGCCTGCTATTGGATAATCTGGCTGTCACTATTAGTCTGATGATACCTTTCTTTCTATACCGAACTCTACCAAGTCTTGAGCGACCTGCTGCTAGACAGCTACAACTGTCACCATCAATCAAGCTCTGTCTATAAAAAAAAATCCTTCAGATACGTGTTCTTTAAGCTCTAAGCTCTCTTCTCCTTTTCAAAACTCTACCAAAATCTTGCCTGAGCACTCCATTTCTATTGGCTAGAAGAGCTGACTTGATCATCGAAGGATCCTATCGGAGCCACCACCATCGACTCCAGATGAAACTTTATTTTATATATCACCGACGGCGACCTCATCCTCCTTCACTCCAACTCATCACGACGTCGACCAGATTCTGTACCAATAGAATTAGCACTAGAGGAAGGGTCTCTATCTCTGAGGTATCCTTATTCTTAAAGGAGTGCTCAGTTAATCCTATCGACCTTCTTCTCTAAGGTTCATCTCCATCCTCTTCCTCAATCCCAAGAAATGCCTCAAAAAAAGATGACTATCCAGCGATCTATCGCTTCTACCATCAGATCTAAGCCAGATCCATCCATTCCTACTCCATCACTGGTACTTCAACCTCCACCTCCATCGACGGTCATGGTAGATCTAAAGCAGTTCAAACTGCTGATGCAGTGGGTTCAGGATCTCATCGAGATGATGCAGGCCATGTGGTAGCCTCTGACAGTGACTCCATCAGAAAACCTACCATCAGGATATCGAAAATCGATCTCAAGAAAGAGCATTTGGCCTAGCATACCTATCACCCTTAGAAAGAAGAAACAAAGAGCAGAGGATCCATGTTCGGATCATGATTCTCCTCAAAAAAAAATAGAGAGAAAAAATTCTCTGTCAGAAGATTTCATAGGAGGATGGAATGAAGTTCGACCATGCTCATGGACTCCCCTCGAGCGTAAGCGAGATCGAACTTTTCCTCAAGCTCATCATCAAAGAAGCTCCGACAAAAAGGTTCGAAGTTCTCCCCTAGGAGATTTCACAGAAGGACGGAATGAAGTTCAGCCGTGCTCATGGCCTCCCTCTATGCGCAAGCAAAGCCGAACTCTCCTTCGAGCTCATCATCAAGAAAGCTCCGATAAAAGGGCACAAAGTTCTCTCCCAGGAGGTTTCGCAGGAGGGTGGAATAAAATTCGACTGTGCTCACGGCCTTCCTCCGAGCGCAAGCAAGGCCAAACTCTCCCTCAAGCTCATCATCAAAGAAGCTCTGATAAAAGGACACGAAGTTCTCCTCCAGGAGGTTTCATAGGAGGGTGGAATGAAGTTCGATCATGCTCACGGCCTCCTTCCAAGCGCAAGCAAGGCTGAACTCCCCCTCGAGCTCATCATCAAGGAGCTCCGATAAAAGGGCACGAAGTTCTCCACTAGGAGGTTTCACAAGAGGACCGAATGAAGCTCAACCACGCTCATGGATCCTGCCCCCGAGCGCAAGCGAGTCCAAACTCCTCCTCGAGCTCGTCATCAAGGAAGCCCCCCCGATGGAAGGGTATGAAGAAGTTTCTCCCAGAAGGTTTCACAACTATGCCCCCCTCAATGCTCCACAGATGTCGGTTTGAAGCAAGCCAAGGGCGCTGCATAGCCAGAACCATCAATGATGGAAGAATAACAAGAAGGTCGGCCGCCTTCCAATATTATCAATGCTACCTCTGGGGGGTTTGGTACTTCAATGAGTCATCATCTTCCAACCTCAAAGCCAAGAGAAGCTTGCTCCAAATTGAGAAGGCCAGCATAAAATAGAGGAGGTCATCCGGTCTAAAACTTACCATCTAAAGAAGCTCAGAAGAACAACGCTCCCATGACCTTGAGACTCAGAGAATTTGAGAATGTACTGTCGGTAATTTTTCTTCAATAAAACTTCTTCATTTCAACATTATTGTTTCTTGGTGCAAAAACTACCTAATGATAGGAAAGAAGCAATCAATAGTGGCCATGTTAGAAACAGAAGGAGAACCTCGTCCTGACATGAGCAAGTTGAAGGCCTCGTTCATTTTAGATGAGATGGAGAGAGGCCCTGACAATGGCCCTTATGTACCCCCATAGTTCGTTAGAAATAGGAAGAGAACCTCATCCTAATGCGAGCAAAGTTGAAGGCCTCATTCATTTTAGATGAGATGGGGGGAGAGGCTCTGGCAACGATCCTTATGTGCCCCCACAGTCCATTAGGAACATAAGGAGAACCTCATCCTAACGTGAGCAAAGTCGAAGGCCTCGTTCATTTTAGATGAGATGGAAGGAGAAGTCCTGACAACGGTCCTTATATGCCCCCACAGTTCATTAGGAACAGAAGAAAAATCTCATCCTAGCATGAGCAAAGTCGAAGGTCTCGTTCATTTTAGACGAGATGAAAAAAGAGGTTCCGACAATGGTCCTTATATGCCCCCACAGTCCATTAGGAACAGAAGGAGAACCTCGTCCTAACGTGAGCAAAGTCGAAAGCCTCGTTCATTCTAGACGAAACAAGAGAAAAGGCTCCAACAACGGCTCCATTGTGCTCAACAACAACAAAAAATAAGATCTCTTTCAATCTTGGCTGCTGGAGATAAGATCTTCCCCGAGCTGCAAAGTCTACGTCAAAAGAAGATAAGATCTTCTTCAACCTCGAGTGCTGGAGATAAGATCTCCTCCGAGCTTCTTCTTCAATCTCGACTGCTGGAGATAAGATCTCCCCTAAGCTTCTACGTCAATAGGAGATACATTAATAGGAGATAAGAACTCCTTCAATCTCGATCATTGGAGATAAGATCTCCTCCGAGCTTCACCTTCAACCTCGACTGCTGGAGATAAGATCTCTCCCAAGCTCCACCTTTAATCTCGACTGCTGGAGATAAGATATATCCCGAGCTTCAGAATCTACATCAATAGAAGATAAGATCTCCTTCAATCTCGACTACTGAAGATAAGATCTTCCTTGAGCTCTATCTTCAACTTCGACTGCTGTAGATAAGATCTTTCTCGAGCTCCACCATCAACCTCGACTGTTGGAGATAAGATCTCTCTCGAGCTTCACCTTCATCCTCGGCTGCTGGAGATAAGATCTCCTTCGAGCTCCAGAATCTACATCGATAGGAGATAAGATCTCCTTCAACCTCGACTGAAGATAGGATCTCCTCCAAGCTTCAACATCTGCATCAACAGAAGATGAGATCTCCTTCAACCTCGACTGAAGATGAGATCTCTCCTGAGTCTCAACTTCAACTTCAACCTCGGCTGAAGATGAGATCTCCTTCGAGCTTCAACTACAACTTCAACTTCGGCTGGAGATAAGACCTCCTTCGAGTTTCAAAGTCTACATCAACAGAGAAGAGAAGATCTCCTTCAACCTCGACTGGAGATAGGATCTCCTTCGAGCTTCAACTTTAACTTCAACCTCGATTGGAGATAAGATCTCCCCCGAGCCTCAACTTCTACTTCAACCTTGACTGAAGATAAGATTTTTTCGAATTTCAAGGTCTACATCAATAGGAGAGAAGATCTCTTTCAACCTCGATTGGAGATAGGATCTTCCCTAAGCTTCAACATCTGCATCAATAGGAGATGAGATCTTCTTCAATCTCGACTGGAGATGAGATCTTCCCCGAGCCTCAACTTCAACTTCAACCTCGGCTGGAGACAAGATCTTACTCGAGTCTCGACTTCAACTTCAATGTCGGTTGGAGATAGGAACTCTCCCGAGCTTCAATGTCTGCGTCAATAGGAGATGAGATCTTCTTCAACCTTGGCTAGAGATGAGATCTCCCCCGAGCCTCAACTTCAACTTCAACCTTAGTTGGAGACAAAAATTTTCTCGGGCCTCGACTTCAACTTCAACCTCTGCTGGAGATAAGATCTTTTCCGAGCTTCAACTTCAACGGATGTAGAGTTCTGAAGAGAACTTCGGCATTCATCCTTTTTATACTCCCTTCCTTCGAGTTTTGAACTTGGGAATGGGGGGGACTATTGTTGGGGATAAACCCTGTCCCTATCGAAGTCCAGTCTAATACTTAGTCCAATGCAATCGATAATCATGGAAGAGCTTCAGCGGCCAAATCTTAGCCGAACTCCTTCAGTCGGTCAAACTTCTCAGCAGTCGAGCCCTAGTCAAACTCCCCCAATGGTCAAATTTCTGTCGAACTCCCCAGGAGCCAGACTTTTTCAGGAGTCGGACTCCTCCCAGACTTCTTCTTCGATCGAACTTCTCTAGGAGCCAAACTTTTTCAGACTTCTCCTTCGATCGGACTTCTCCAAGAGCCGGACTCCTCCCAGACTTCTTCTTTGATCGGACTTCTACAAAAGTCGAACTCCTTCCGAATTGCTCCTATAGTTGGACTCCTATGGGAGCCAAACTTTCTCTGCACTTCTTCTTCAGTCAGACTCCTATAGGAGCCAAACTCCTTCCGAACTCCTCCTTCAGTTGGACTCCTATGGGAGCCAAACTTCTTTCGAATCTTTTCTTTAGTTGGACTCTTACGGAAGTCGAACTTTTTCTGAACTCCTCCTTCAGTCAGACTCCTACGGAAGCTAAACTCCCTCCGCACTCCTCCTTCAGTCGGACTCCTATGGGAGCCGAACTTCTCCTTCAGTCGGACTCCTATGAATGCTGAACTTCTTTCGAACTCCTTCTATCGGAATCCTACGGGAGCCAAACTCCCTCCGCACTCCTCCTTCAGTCAGACTCCTATGGGAGCCAAACTCCTTTCGAACTTCTTCTTCAGTCGGACTTCTATAAGAGCTGAACTCCTTTCGGATTGCTCTTACAGTTGGACTCCTCCAAGAGCCAAACTTCTTCCAGAATTCTTCTTCAATCGGACTCCTATGGGAGCCGAACTCCTTCCAAACTTCTCCTTCGGTTGAACTCCTATGGGAGTCGAACTTCTTTCAAATTTTTTCTTCAGTCGGACTCCTACGAAAGCCGAACTCCTCCTTCAGTCGGACTCCTATGGGAGTCAAACTCCTTCTGAATCTTTTCTTCAGTCGAACTCCTATGGGAGCCGAACTCCTTCGGTCGAACTCCTATGGAAGCCAAACTCCTTCTGGACTCCTCCTTCGATCGAATTTCTTTCGAACTTCTCCTTCGGTCGAACTCCTTCCGGACCTATCTTTCAGCTAGCATTCCTCTCGGATGATCTTCTCTAGCCATATTTTCTTTGGAAGTTCGAACTCCTCTAGAATTGATATATGTCGAGATTCTTCACCAACCAACGCCTACTTTGTTCAAACTATGGCCATTAAATCTTGACGAATGATCGCCATCAGTCTGCTACAGATGATGCTACAGACAGCACCTTCCTCCATGACAGACTCCACCAGGCTTTGAGCGGTCCGCTACTGATGGTATGGCTGTCACTATCAATCTGACGATATCTTTCTCTCCGTACCGAACTCCATCAGGCCTCGAGTGATCCGCTGATAGACAGCTGCAGCTGTCACCATCAATCAAGCTCCACCTATAAAAAGAGACCCTTCAGATACGTTTTCTCTAAGCTCTAAGCTCTCTTCTTCTTTTCAAAACTCTATCGAATTTTTGTCTGAGCACTCCATTTCTGTTGGCCAAAAGAGCTGACTTGATCATCAAAGGATTCCATCGGAGCCACCACCACCGACTTCGAACGAAACTTTATTTTGCAGATCACCGACGATGACCTCGTCCTCCTCCACTCCAACTTGTCATGACGTGGATCAAATTCTGCACCAACATAAGACATAATGGGAGGCTTGATTTCTCAACTTTCGAGCTTCTTTAGGATCCATAGAAAGGATGCTGTCTCTAAGGTACAAGATTAAAGGATCAATTCAGCTGGACTCAGGATCCACTTGCATCACTATTTGGGACTCCTCTGAGCTTGAATGCTAAAGAACTTCAAAGAAAATCTTCTTCAATAATTTATTTGAAGCCAGAGTAGCCATTTGGATAGTAGGTCGATCCTTACGTTTTCTGCTCTAGGAATATGTTGAATATCAAAACTATCAAAGGCCGAGATTAAGCTTCTTACCTTATCCAAGTACTTCTTCATACTTTTCTTCCAAATTTTATAGCTACCATTGACTTATCCCACCATTAATTGAAAATCACTATAGACCTTCACATAGTTTGCCACCAATTTCTTAGCTATTCTCAATCTGACAATTAATGCTTCATACTCTACTCCATTAGTGATAGCATGAAATTCGAAGCGTAATGTATATTTAGCAACAACTCCTTCTGGATTGATAAGAATCAAGTCTGTGCCTGCTCCAAAAGCATTGGATGAACCATCCATATACAAGGCTCAGGAGTTCTCAAGGAGATCTGTTCTCTCTTCAGAAGAGTTCAGCTGCAAACTAGTGGTGCTAACTTCTTGCTGCTTAGGTTTGGCTGGGTCTAGAATGGTGTATTCTACTATAAAATTGATCAGTATTTGAGCTTTAATTGATGGTTGAGATTGAAATTTGATGTCGAATTCAATGAATTCAATTGCCCACTTGGCTATTCTTCTAAAAATGTCAGGCTCGTGAAGAACTACCTTGATAGATTGATCGGTGAGGAGTGTCACTGTGTATCCTTGAAAGTAGGGTCAGAGCTTTCTTGCTGCAATCAATAGAACATAGGTCTTTTTCAATTTAGTATACCTTATCTCCGTATCTCTCAGAACTCAACTTATGTAGTAGATTAGCTTCTGAACTTTTTCTTCTTCTCTTATAAAGATGGCTCTAATAGCAACAAGAGACATAACCAGGTACAAGAATAATTCTTCATCAGGTTTAGGATTGGTCAGGAAATAAGATGAGCTAAGGTAGTTCTTTAAATTCTCAAATACTTGCTGACATTCAGGGGTCCAGCTGAAGTTCTTTAATTGTTTGAGTACTTAAAAGAAGAAAATGCAACATTCCGCCGATCTCGAAATGAAGTGAATCAAAGCAACAACCTTTCCTGTCAAGCATTAAACTTCTTTAATTATCTTTGAAGTAGTCATTTCTTAGATGACTCGAATCTTCTCCATATTTGCTTCGATGCTACATCTCGACATTATGAATTCTAAGAATTTCTTCGAAGTTACTCTAAAAGTGTATTTAGTTGGATTTAACTTCATCTTATACTTCTGGAGTGTATTGAAGGTCTCTTTCAAGTCAACGATATAATTTATTGAAGATTGGCTCTTGACAAACATATTATCCATGTAAATCTCCATGTTGCGGTCGATCTGCTCCTTGAAAATTTTATTTACTAAGCGCTGGTAGGTCTCACCTACATTTTTAAGTCTGAAGGACATAATCCCATAACAATAAAGATCACGGTCAGTAATAAAAGCGGATTTTTTCTCATCTTCTAGCGCCATCTAGATTTGGTTATAGCTAGAGAAGGCATCCATGAAGGTGAGAAGTTCATGGCCCGAAGTTACATCCACTAGTTGATCAATTTTGGATAGGGGGTAGTTATCCTTTGAACAGGTCTTGTTCAAATTTGTGAAGTCTATCCACATTCTCTACTTGTCGTTCATCTTTTTAACGATGATCATATTGGCGATTCAGTCTGGGTAGGATACCTTTCAGATGAATTTACTTTGAGAAGCTTATCGACCTCGTTCGCAATGGCCTTCTGCTCCTCTGATGGAAAGCTATGCTTCTTTTGTTTTGTAGGTCGATGCTTGAGGTCAATAGCTAGATGATGTTCCATTACTTCTGCATCTATCCCAAGCATATCTGCAGGGACTCAAATAAAGACATCAATATTTTTTTATAAGAAAGTGACGAGCTGCTTTTTAACCTCTTCTTGCAAATTGGAGCCAAACTGAACTGTATGGTTCTTATACCCATCATTTAAAGAGACTACAATAAGATCGTCAATGGGTTCGTCATATTCTTCTATTAAATCATCACGAGCATCAAGTCCATCCATCGGGTAAGGATCTGGCTACTTTCTCCCTTATAGAGTAATTGTCCAACAATGTCGTGCCAGAGCCTAATCTCCTCTAACTTCTCCGACCCCATGTTCTATCAAAAACTTCATCTTCAAATAGTAAGTTAAGATTACAGTCCAAAGTACATTCAAATCAAGTCAGTCAAGAATCGCATTATAGGTAGAGAGAGCCTTTACCATCAGAAAATTAACTTGCAGCTCTAAATTATTTTGGATATCGATCCACCACAACTAGTAAAGTAATTATTTCTTCAATCGGTACAGCATCACCGATGAATTCTACCAATAAGGAGTTCATAGGTTTTAAGCGATTATCAGGTATAGACATTTTGGAGAAAGCATCATAAAATAAAACATCGATAGAGCTTCCATTATCAATCAAAATACGACGTACATCATAATCAGCAATATTTAAAGTAATTACAATCGCATCATTGTACAAAAATTGAACCTCTTATGTATCTTCTTCAGTAAAAATAATGGGTACTTTTGTCTTCTGCCTCTTTGCTGGCTCTACTGATCCGCTGACCTCTCCTGCTGATATCCTCTAACAATGGTCTTGATAATCCCAAGTGGGGATTGATCTTCTTGTAGTTCATCCTTCCAAGGTGGCTCTGATTACGATAGTGCTCTTAGTTGATCTTTTCTCCTTTTCAACCAACATCATAGAAAATGATCTAGTCGATCTCGTCTGATGAGCTCCTCGATCTCATCTTGAAGCTGGATGCATTCTTCAGTATCGTGACCATAGTCATGATGGTAGAGACAATACTTGTTAGAATTGCGCTTACTGGAATGAGTTCACATTCTCTCCAACCTCGGTAATTGCTCTTTTATTTCTATTAACACTTGGATCTTGGGAGCATTTAGGAGGGAGTAGTTATGAAATCTTCTTGAGGGGAGTTCCGTCGTGCCCTCTAGTCTAGACTTCTTAGCTGACGAGCTTGAGGTGGAGTTCGAGCATGTCTGTATTCTGAAAGAGTTTTAGAATGCGGTCGAGCTTCACTCAACTTTTCAAAAATCATGAGCTTGCTGGATTCGCTCGCCTACCATTCTTCTACAACCTCATCATCCTTTAATTTAAAAGCCTCCTCAGCTTGGGCATAATTCTCAGCCCGAGCTAGCATGTCGGTGAAGTTTCGAGAGTACTTCTTCTCCAAGAAGAAGATGAGATCATTCTTCTAAAGGCCATTCTTCAGTGCGGTCATAGCAACAGATTGATCCAAATTTTGGACCTCAAGAGTAGTAGTATTGAAGTGGCCGACGAAAGTTTAGATGGACTTTTTTTCTTTCTGCTCGATATAGATAAGAGAGTTTGAACCTCATCTTTGATACTGATTGCTGATAAAATAAGCCACAAACTAATGATCCATCTGATTAAAAGAGTAGATGATACCTGATTTGATGCTCGAATATCAATTTCTTACTGCTTCTTTTAAAGTTGAGGAGAAAGCTCGATATAGAATGGCGTCCGACGTGCCATGGAGCAGCATCATTATCCAAAAAATTTTGAGATGGTTGATGGGATCCAAGGTTTCATCGTAACTCTCAAACTGAAAAAGTTTGAAGTTCAATAGAACAGGCTCCTGCATGATCTGGATGGTGAAGGACAGATCGGTGTAGATGTCATCATTGCGGACAAGGGCCATGTGGCGAAGCTCCTTAATCTGTCAGTTCATTTCTTAAAATTTTTGATCAAGAATATCATCTCGATCATGAATCTTAAAATGCGGCTGGCTGAAGGATAGCAAAGATCTTTCAGAAGTGAAATCATGGTCGGAATAGGAGCTTCCTACTCTCTATTTTTCTTTTTCAGGAGTCACTAGCCAACTTATCCAAGTGGGTCTTCCTGATGTCGGATCCCGATACTCCGATGATGATCTCTCCAGTTGAGCTGGTACCAGAGTTTGCTGCATGGCCTGTACTACTTTAGTGAGACTCCTAACTTGCTGCATGAGCAAGTTAAACTACTCTAGATCCATCTTGACTGCTGGTGGAGAAGATTGAAGAGGTTGAGGTGCCAGTAACAGGGTCAGAGCAGGTGGATCTGTTGGTTTCTAGTTGGTTCTGATAGTAGAAGTGGTGGATTATCGAGAAAAAACTTTCCTAGGCGGCATCTTGCTTAGAGCAAAAGAAAGATCAGTAGAAAAGGAATGAAGAAAGATTAGAATAAGAAGAGGACCGCTATCGACTGAGTACTTCTTTAAGAATAAGAGTTCAAAATAAGCTTTTCTTCTAGTGCTAATCCTATTGATACAGAAAATAGTTGGATGCCGAAGTTCATTGGAGCTGGAGGAGATTAGGTTGCCGACGAGACTTACAAGATGAAGTCTAGATCGAAGGTAGGTGGCTCCAGTAAGATCCTCCGATGGTCAAATTAATTAGTTTCCTGGCCAATAAGAAATAGAGTACTTGAAAGAATTAAGGCAAAGAGTAGAGTTTATAGAAAAAATATATCTGAAGGATCCTTTTTATAGATGAAGCTCGTAATAGAATGATGGTGACAGCCATAATAGAATGTCAGTAGGCCATTTTGATCACGTAGAATTTGTTACAGAGAGTGGGCTATCGTTTATCACGATTTATAAATAGTTAGATTTTATTTATTGGAGTTCGGATAAGAGATCGAAGATTTCTGTGCCTGGTAGCAAGCTGTTCATGTTGGGGATGTACAACTCGAAGTCGGACTAGCCAAACTTAAAGATTAGTCTCTAAACAGTGGATGGTGGACTTGCAATGAAGTTCTAAACTTTGGTTCTGTTGGCGTCACTTTTGATAACTTTTAGGAGCTTGACCGTCTTCAAGGTTGGCCGAGAGCATATGCAGGCATTCGGGCGGGAGGCTAGAGAGGGATGGCGGGTTCTTCAGTGAGGACGTGGCTAGGCTTTTATGAAGGAGTTTGATCTGGATAGCGGAGATTCGAGATTGACTTGAAGCCGAGATGGGTAGATTCTGAGACTCTGCTTACCTTGGGTTGAATATCGGACTTATGTCAATGGTGAGGTCCTCCTACTGACTTAAATTCGTCCAACTGATGCCCCTGGTATAGGACTGTCAGGATCTACAATCCATAAGGTAGAGAGAAATTAGGCTATAGAGGAATTCGGCTGGTCGAAGTCCATGGTGTAAGATTGGGAAGATCTACCATTTATAGTAAAAAAATTCGGTCGTCTTCAAGATTGGCCATTAGGTAAGATCGGGCTATGCCGAAATTCTATAATTGATGGAGACCTGCTGTTTATCTTGAGCCAAAGATCGAAATCAGTTGAGTGGCGACTCTTTTCACCGTTCAAATTCGTCAAGCCAAAGTTCGTCATACCTTTGATAAGCTTCGTAGTCATTGAAAGAGGGCTAACGACTATCATTGAGAAGATTGTCTAGTATACAATAACTGAAAGTCGATCTCGCTAGACTTAATCAGGATGGGGAGGCAGTTTGGCTGGAGTTCGGGCTCAACTGTCATTGTTATAGATGGCACTATACCAAGATCGGATATTTGATTGAACTTCGGTGGAAGCTATTTTACTCGCAACATCTTCCATTTAATGGTAACAATGGGTTGGCCTGGCTTGGGTTTTAGATTAAGTAAATACATAGTATCAGTACTACTTCGATATCATGATATAAGTACATCCTTAACCAACCAACCTAGTTCAAACCCACTAGGAGGTTAGACTACTTGAACCTTGACACCATGAAGATGGTAGTGACAAATGGAAGAAAACGCAAAGTCCATATAGAAGCAGATGGACTAGAAGTATTTGATACTCGTAGTGCTTGATAATTGAAAGCTAATTCCTAGAACTTGATATTAAGATTTTGCAAATACTTCTTGTTGCCATATATAGATCTCTCTCTCTCTCTCTCTCTCTCTCTTTAATTTTATCATTCTCCATTATGATTGGATAAGGTGGTTACCATCATTGCATGAGAGATGATCATCATAGAGCTTGTGGTTAAGTGGAGTCTAAACAGCCTGATTTCCATGCTTGGGAAGCTTTGGAAACAAGGCTGGGAAAACAAGTAGTTGTGTGTGTATTCCACCTTGAAATATTCAGTGCCCCAATTACGTTCTAGGTGTTTCTTTTAAAAAATTAGTAATAAAATTGCAGCTTTTCACTCATTATTTTCTGGGGAAATATGGGAGGTACCATGGATATGGATCATGATGCGAAAACATTAGTAGCTGAGTACCCGGGTTCCACGATGCTTCAGCCCGGGGATCTAAGTTTCAGATGCTTCAGCCCATTTTGTTTACAGGCTGGCCCAAATGGGGCATGAACTCGCCTGGATTAACCTGCGTTCCTTAAGTTCATTGACAAATACTCTATGCACCGCTTGCGGTGTAGTAAAATTGACATGGAGAGCGCACTGCCCAATTATATTAGACCATATAGCCATTGCTTTTCAACATACATTTAATGTTTACTGTTTCATTTTTTCGCTTAAAATTTTGAATAATGAAAATGTTTCTCCTCTTCTAAAAAAATTATGACATCCTATAGCTATATTATGACATCCTATAATAAAATTATTACATTCAGTCATAATTTTTTTTCCAGAAGTTTTTAGAAAAATATATTTTTTATCATTAAAAATTTATAAAATTTTTAAATAATAAGAATAACCCTTCCTTATAATATTGTACATGAAGTCATAATTTAACCATAAAATATCATAATATGGCCACAGGATGTCATAAATTTTTTTAGAAGCAGAGAAATATTTTCATCATTCAAAATTTTAAATAAAAAAATAGAACTGCATGCATTAAATGTATATTAAAAAATGGTGGCTATGTGGTCCAATCAGATTGATGGTCTACACCAAATGGTACAAATTAAAAGTTTCTCAAGTTCATTACTTTGTCTAGAAATGGTCGAAGGACGGGATGCTAGTCTGGCTTTTATTTGATTGCTTTGGATGCATGGCGTGGATATACTAGCATTTGTATCATTCTATACCTATCAAGCCTTTTTCTTCTTATAGTTTTAAGATTTTTTTAAGCCTTTTTTTCTTATAGCTTTAGGATTTTTTTCCTCCTTTCCTTGCTGGCATCACGATTTCCACATGCTCGCACCTCACCTATTAGTCAGTCAAGAGTGGTAAGGTTTGTGTCATTGTATTTATATTGATTGAATTCCAAAATGGTAGCCTATTACTATTTGGTCAATGAGATCATGGGACAAAATAACTTCAGCATTTGTAGGCTTAAAATGAAGTTTGGAAAGAAACAGGACGACCGGATGAATATCAAATTATGATGTGGAGGTTGTACCTTTCTTGGTTTGTGGTTTTCTCCCCCTTTCTTCTATTAGATGTGTGACCTAAAATCCAGATTGGCTGACATTGTTAAATACTTTTTATGAGTATTTTTATAATTTTGACTTAAAATTAATTAAAAAATTATTTATTCTATCACATTATGTATTAAAGTGTCTGTGATACATCCATTGAGTTAATAGGTATGATAACACATATTCTCAAGAGTTGAGAATTTAAGGCATGTGTTATCATAATTAACTCATAAATTGCTTTCGATCGTAGGATCATCGATCATGAGGATGGTAATAGATCCAGAAGATTTGTGTACGATCGCTTTCTTAGGATAGATAAGTCTTGAGTCTATGGTATGGAGATACCGGAGTGAGAGTACAGATACTCGTTAGAAAATAAGAGCACTGAGTGTGACCACCTCGAGCAGTCATAAGGAAGCCTACATTTTCATCGATGACTAGCTCGATGCTGTAGCACGTGTCTGATTTTTTGATCTGAGGTGCATCGACAGTTCATCTTGAGGGTGTTATAGTTTGACTACACCATAACTCGGTCTCCTAGCCATTCAAAATTCTGAGATGTATGTTGGCTATAGCATGTTCATTGTAAGAATTGGATCGCACCAAGATGGGATCTATCAATCTCAATAGAGTAGTCCGATGATGATCATAAGATTGAGTCCTAAAATTCATGATCATGATAGTGTAAAATAATAGAAAGAAATTTCTATTAGGATTTCACATCGGACTCTAATCGAATGATTCATTCATATGATGGGTGTTAGTTTGACGAGTTCACCTTAACCCTAATCCTATCAAGGCTCACGATAGAAAAATCTAATCACATAGATAGCTGCACCGAGAGGTTTTCTATTCAGTTTTGATGGATTGTAATCATATACTGCTAGGTATCACTGATGAATTTTAGGATCAATTAGAATTATTTTAATGATCGATGATTCTAATTGGATGAATCGAAAGAATTCTGGTCCATCGAAAGATATTTCGATAATATAGATGATGGAGATCATGACATGTCCCATTACCATACAGAATTGAACCTAACTAGATTACACAAATAAGGGTTTGGATCTAGATGTCATCAATTGAGTTAACCTAGTTCGATTGATTTGGATTAGATCCAATTAGGTTCAAGAAAATCATGCTAGCACACGATTGAGCCTAACATTCTCCTTCTGTAGTCTTTCTGGTTCGTTTCGATTGAGCTAAATTGAATTTGGCTCATCCAGAAGCTTTGTATAGGTTTGTTCTAATCTGACTGAAACTTGTCCAGATCAGAAAAGTCTTGTCCTAGCCTGATCTAGGCTTGTCCTAATCCATCAGATGAAAATAGAACAAGATTTGTTAATTTATGAAACTATTTGGACAAGGCTTATCCAGAAACTCTATAGGGAGGATTTGTCTTGATTTAATTGAACCTTATTCTGGCCTAATTAAGACTTGTCCTAAATCCCATAAGATGGGAACAAGACAAGAGTTGTCTTTGCCATATTAGGACTTGTCCTAAAATCATGGGATGAAATTTGGACAAGCCTCTTCCAAAAATTTTAGATGGATTTTTCTTGATCTGACTGGATCGAGTTCTGGTCTGATCAAGACTTGTTCTAACTTGATTAGGACTTAACATAAATTCATTGGATGGGACTTGAAAATGTTTTATCTTAATCCCATAAGATGAAAAAAGGATAAGGGTCAAATGTTGATCCGGATGCAGGAAAGAAAGGAAGAGGGGCGTGCGCCCCCTGGAGACTATCTAGGGGCACACACCCCCTTGGGATTTACGTGAGGGAGAGAGGGCCTCATCCCCCTCTTTGGCCGTGCAACCATATGATAATGTGGAGACCCCCTTTTAAAAGGGTTTTGACCAGGTCAAATGTTTGAATAAGTTCAAACTCTTGGGAGATAAGAATTGTGCGCCAACTTCATCTTATCCCAAGTTGTTCCACGCCATTTTCTTTTATTTTTGTGTGACAAAAATCTGAAAAAAAGAGGTGTAGGGCATGGAGATCATGGAGGAGTCCTTCTGCATGTTAAACTTTGACCTGTTCAAAGTTATATGCAAAGGGACTCTTGACTAGGTCTATAAATAGGGCCCTACGCAAACTGTTGTGCATCGCAATTTCTCTACAGCGAAGTCCTGCCAAAATATTCATCTCCATACCTCCCTCATCTAATCCTCTCCCTCTTCTTCATGCCTAAGAGTTGGACAAAACCTACGAGCAAAGATCAAATCCCGTTGGCGTGAAGAACAGCGAGAGATGACGGTGTTCATGAGACGAATGCGCAGCCTTTGGAGTTTATTTTGAAGGTTCTATGGGAAGACATCATATCTGATCTTTTGAGATCTGATCCGAATGGATACCGATAGAGACCGGATACGTGTGCGGCTCCATCAAAATCTCGGATTAGTCATCAGATCATCACAACGGATAAATGGTTTATCCGATCAAGTGATAACTGTTATCACCATTTTTATTTTTATTTTATTTCTAATTTTAGATCAATCTAATCAGATCTGAAAGTTCTCAGATCTGGTCGGATCATAGAAAATTTTTAAAAAATTATTTTGCTGCAAATCTGATCCGATCTAATGCATCCTGTAGTAGGAAAACCCATTTTTTTCTTTACCTTTCTTCGAAAAAATTATTTTTGCAATTAAAAGAACCATTTATAAGTGTTAGCGATGAAATCTGAAGGAACGTGGTTGATAAATCTAGCTTGCATGCTTTGCCTATTTGTGTGCAGCTTCAGTACCCGGATTTTTTATGTCACTAAACAAGAATAGAATATTTCCTAAAAACTTTGGCATCCTTAAGCTTGAAGCCCAGAAAATTATGGTGCTAGCATATGGTGCGTTGGCACTGTTGCTACTAAAAATATCTGGTAAAATAGTTGGTTTATGGCCGAATAAATACATCTTGATTTTTATGAAGAAGAACCTACAAGATGAAATTCTCTTATTAATGACTACCGGTGAAGAATCGTTCGATGCTTAAGATAGCCAAAGATTTTAAAGCATTGTTGAAAGAATCAAAAAATAAGATATTTCAGATAAAAAATCTTTGCTTACTCTGGTCCCTCTTACCTACCTTTTATAAGGGAGGAGCTTGCCGTTACCATATAACTCATGAGAATGTTGGGAATTAATGATTATGAGTCATAATAGAGTATAATAGAGCAGTTACTTTAGATCCACATCCGATTAGTTATGAATAGTTAATATCCACATTCGATGATGATTTCAATCCTAAGTCTTTCATATCAATTATAATTGTATTATGTAGATATTTAAGTTTTCGATATACGACCAAATGATATAATCAATTAAGCATGCGGCGAGTGGTCACATGCATTTGAGTGAATGTGGGTTTTATTTATTCAATTATCGATTGTCATCTGATGAAATTAGTCGATCATTATTTATTAAAAATAATCATTAATATCATATATTTAATTAGTAAATATTTAAATATGAAATATCAAATATCCTCCACCAATGGATATAGTTGATATGGCTGCCTTCCAAAATATATATCACTATGAATTACTTTTTCTAGCTTCAAATTCCTAGATGGGTACCGCAAAAGTCATCTAAAATTTCTTGTCTTTGGTATATTACGGACATAAGACTCAGAACATTTTTTTTTTTATCTATCGTGATACCAGAAAATATCATTAATAAATTTAGAATGGTTATAATTAATTAGTATGGTGCACTATAGTAAAAAAAATATTAGATATATTTGTGAACAATATTGATAATAAATTATATATTATCGTAGTAATGTAAACATCTTGAATCGATCGGGTTAATGTCCGAACTACTTTGGATCAGTATGAAAATGTTAGCATACTGAGGCCAAGAGACTCTATACACGTCCTCCAACCTGAAGAGCAAGCCGAAGCATGCCTCCGAACTAATTCCTCTAACAATGGCTCATCCTGCACTCAGGATCTTTTAAATCACCTCAGATAAATAATCTTCGGTGCACTCAACGATATCCCTCGAAGATAAGCGATAATCTAGCTATAATTCAATCACGATCAAACTGTTTTCGATTTTGCTTAAACTCGTGGAAGTAGATAAGGCATTCCGATCATATCAATAACAACCTTTCCATTCTAGAAGAACGATCTTAATCTCGGAATGACGTGATTAATAGTCTAAAATTTGTGGAACAGCGTAATGTCTGCAAAATGCTTTCTCTATAAATATCATATACTTCAAGGATCCAAGTAAGCAAGAAATTTTTCTTAGAGAACCTATTGTTGCTTCTTCATTCTCTGCTAACTGGAACGTCGGAGAATTCTCGTCAGAATTAAATTCTCTGGTTTGGATTTTGTTTTATAGATCACTCTAGTATCTTTGTGCGAGATCGATCGTTCCGCTTTCAAAGCATACAATTTCAAGCAATAATACTATAGTTTATTAGAACTGATCAGAATTGACGTAGCATATCGAGCAATAAAAGCTTGCCACGTGGCCACTAATAAAAGTTTGCACTTGAGTCATTCAAATTCCAAAATTTTCTTTAATTTGCAACAGTTCGGCTTGCAGTTTCACGATCCACAAGCAATTTGCATGGATGAGATGCTCGATTGAGATGTGCAGGTTGTCACCAAAAACACTACCGCACAAGCTCGATTTGCACCATGAGGTCTTACCCATGTAAAGCACATCGTATTACCATCCTCTGCCAAGCCTGTAATAATCCCTCGGATCAACATCTGCTCCAAGCATTAGAGGGTCCTATTGGGGATAAATCCCGCTCCAGCCGAAGTCTAGCTCAATGCCCAGCCTAATGTAATCAGTAGCCGCAGAAGAGCTTCGGCAGACGGACTTCAGCTGAACTCCCAGCGCCCGAGCTTCTTCCAGCCGGCCGAACTAGTTAGCTGCCGAGCTCCTTCCAGACTCCCAGCGTCAAGATCGAACCCCTCCAGCCGGCTGAACTACTTAGCGGCCGAGCTCTTGAAACCCCAGCATCCGAGCTCCTTCGAACCCGTTCAGCTGGCCGAACTGCTTAGCGACCGAGCTCCTTGGACTCCAAGCGGCCGGGCTTTAACGGAATCCCCCAGTGCCCGAAGTCCTCAGCGGTCGCCCCCTCGGCCGAACTCCCTAAGCGGTCGCCCCTCAGCCGAACTCCTCAGCGGTCGCCCCCTCGGTCGAACTCCTCAAGCAGTCGTCGCTCGGCCGAACTCCTCAGCGGTCGCCCTCGCCGAACTTCGGCCGACCGAGCTCCTACCGAACTCTCAAGCGTCCAAGCCTCAGCCGAAGTCCAACATCCGGCCGAACTCTCCAACGGCCGAGCTTCGGATTCCCCTCAGCAGCCGAACTCTTCAGCGGACGAGCCTTAGCTGCATACCTCCGCCTATGGGAGCCGAACTCCCTCCAATCTTCCTCTTCAGGAGCCCGAACTCCTCCGAAATGGGCACACGACGAAGGCCTTCAACCCTTCATGCGGCAAGCCTGCAACCATCACTATCAGTCAGTCCGCCGTAAGCCATCTGCAGCTATCACCATCAGTCCGCCGCGGGCGATAGCGACCCACTGTCAGGCGGCGATGGCTATCACCATCAATCCGCCGCACACGGCACCATCCCGTGAGACTGACTCTGCCGAACCTCGAGCGGCCCACCAGCATGCGGCTGCAGTTGTCACCATCAAGCTCCGCTATAAAAAGGACCCTTCCGACACGCTAAGGCTAGGCTCTCTGACCTCTATTCTCTCCGAGCTCTCCTCTTCTTCTCTAAGCTTCGGAACTCATTTCGAGCACTCCATTCCTGTTGGCCAGAGCTGACTTGAGCGTTGGAGGGTTCTGCCGGAGCCACCACCCACCGGCTCCGGATGGGACTTTGTTTTGCAGGTCCCCGGCGGCGACCTCAGCGGTCTCGACTTCAGCGACCTCCGATGATGACCAGTTTCTGCACCAACAAATTGGTGCTAGAAGGAGGGCTCGAACCTCCGAGGTTCCCTTGTTCTTAAAGGAGTGCTCGGCGACTCTTCTTTTCCCTCTCCGGGGATCTCTCCTTTCTCTCCCAAAGAGAAAATGCCCCCAAGAGAGCTTCGACACGGCGATCGGCGTCCTGCGCGCCAGGTACGTCTGCTCCCGTTGCAGCCTCAGTAGCCCAGGCTCCTCCCGAAGCCACCGCAGATGTAGAGCAGTTCAACCTGTCGGATGGGTTCGCGGCCCGCCGAGGTGATATAGGCCGTGCGACAACCTTCGGTGGAGACTTTGCCAGAAAAATACGAGGAATCGGCCTTAAGGTGCAGCCCCGATAGCCCAGGCTCCACCCGAAGTCACCGTAGATGTAGAGCAGTTCAACCTGCCGGATGGGTTCGCAGCCCGCCGAGGTGATACAGGCCGTGCGACAACCTTTGGTGGAGACTTTGCCAGAAAAATGCGAGGAATCGGCCTTAAGGAAGAGCATTTGGGCATGTCAATCGTCCTTAGGAGAGAAATGGAGAGCAGAAGTTCCCCCGTGGAATGAAGTTCGGCATAGGCAAGGGCGGCGCGAAGTTCCCCCGTGGAATGAAGTTCGGCATAAGCGAGGGCGGAGGAAAGTTCTCCCACGGAATGAAGTTCGACGGAAGGCCGAACTCCTCAGCTCATCATCGAAATGAAGTTAGGCAAGGCCGAACTCTCTCTTTGAAGCTCATCAATGAAATTCGGTGGAAGGCTGGACTCAACCTTAAAGCTCACACATCACAATGAAGTTTGGATGAAGTTTGGATGAAGTTCGGCATAAGTGAGGCCGAACTCAGATCATCGAAATAAAATTCGGCGGAAGCAAGGCCGAACTCTCTCTTTGAAGCCCATCAATGAAGTTCGGCGGGAGGCCGAACTCCACCTTAAAGCCCACCATCATAGTGAAGTTCGGCGCAAGCAGTGGTGGAACGAAGTTCTCCCATGGATGAAGTTCGGCATAAGGGAGGCCGAATTCCGCAGCAGATCACCCAAATGAAGTTCGGCCGCGCTCACGACCTCCCAGTGCAAGCAAGGCCGTACTCCCCCTCGAGCCCGTCATCGAGGAAGCCCTGACAAAGGAGTATGAAGTCCTCCCACAGAAGTTCTTCCGCAGAAGCGGAATGAAGTTCGGCACGAGGAAGGTTCCGCGGAAAAGCGGAATGGAGTTTACCACGAGCAGGAAAGCGGAATGAAGTTCGACGGCAGCAAGGCCGAACTTTCCTTGAAATCTCATTATCGGAATGAAGTTCGGCGCAAGTGAGGCCGAACTTCTGCTCGAGTATGACACCAAGGAAACTACTACAAAGAATTCACAGAAGGTGGAGTGAAGTTCGGGCAAGCAAAGCCGAGCTCCCACTCGAGCTTGTCATCAAGAAAGTTCGGACAAAAGCAGCAGAGGAAGTTCTTCCGCAGTGAGGCGGAACTCCAGCCCGATTATGTCCTCGCCAAGGAAGCCCCCAACAAAGATTTCACACAAGGTGAGATGAAGTTCGGCCGAGCTCACAACCGCCCCAGGGCAAGCAAGGGACTCACTCTCGAGTATGACTCCAAGGAAGCTCCGACAACTGGGCATAAAGTTCTTCCACAGATTTTACAACCCCTAACTCCTTGAGCTCGCCACCAAGGAGGCCCCGACAAAAGGACGCGAAGAAGCCCTCCCGAAAGGTTCCGCAACTACGTCCCGCTCTTCTAACTCGAATTCTTAGCGAAGTTAAAAGAGCCAGCTGCCAAGACCAGAAGGATTACGGTCTTCCCTAAACAAGCACGGTCGTACTGCGTCTACCATCGCGACCACGGCCACGACGCTGAGAAATGCATCCGGCTGCGAGACGAAATTAAGGAGCTCGTCAGGAAGGAGCGGCTGGAGAAAGTCGGCTAAGGGCACTGCCGTAATCAGAAACTCCTGGGTCAACCGCCTCAAGGCGTCATCAACGTTACCCTGGGGAGGAGCTTGGTACATCGGTGGTTCGTCGGCTCCTAGCGACAAAGCCAAGAGCTTGCTCCAAATCGAGAAGGCCAGCATGGGATAGAGGAGGTCGTGTGGACGGGACTTACTGCCCGAGGGAGGGAGCTCCGAGGAACAATACCCCGACGACCCCTCAAACGGGGATGTGCTGCCCGTAACTTTCCTTCGATAAAATTCTTTTCTTCCAATAATGTTATTCCCTGGCGCAGAAACTGCGGTAATAGGGGATGGAGCAGTCAAATAGTTGCCGTATTGGGAACTGGCGGAGGACCTCGTGCTAATGGAGGCAGATCGGAAGCCTTAGAAGCTCGGTCGTAGGAGATAAGATCTCCTCCGAGCACGCACTTCGACCTCGGCTGCAGGAGATAAGATCTCCCCCGAAGAAAGCTCGGACGCAGAGATAAGATCTCCCCCGAGGGAAGCTCGGCAGCAGGAGATAAGATCTCCTTCGAGCGCGCACTTCGACCTCGGCTGCAGGAGATAAGATCTCCCCGAGGAAAGCTCGGCTGCAGGAGATAAGATCTCCCCCGAGGGCAGCTCGGCCGTAGGAGATAAGATCTCCCCCGAGGGAAGCTCGGCCGTAGGAGATAAGATCTCCCCCGAGCGCGCACTTCGACCTCGGCTGCAGGAGATAAGATCTCCCCCGAGGAAGCTCGGCTGCAGGAGATAAGATCTCCCCCGAGGAAAGCTCGACAGCAGGAGATAAGATCTCCCCCGAGCGCGCACTTCGACCTCGGCTGCAGGAGATAAGATCTCCCCCGAGGAAAGCTCGACTGCAGGAGATAAGATCTCCCCCGAGGGAGCTCGGCCGCAGGAGATAAGATCTCCCCCGAGCGCGCACTTCGACCTCGGCTGCAGGAGATAAGATCTCCCCCGAGGGAAGCTCGGCCGCAGGAGATAAGATCTCCCCCGAGCGCGCGCTTCGACCTCGGTTAGATCTCCCCCGAGGAAAGCTCAACCGCAGGAGATAAGATCTCCCCGAGCGCGCACTTCGACCTCGGCTTAGGAGATAAGATCTCCCCCGAGGGAAGCTCGGCCGCAGGAGATAAGATCTCCCCCGAGGAAAGCTCGACTGCAGGAGATAAGATCTCCCCCGAGCGCGCACTTCGACCTCGGCTGCAGGAGATAAGATCTCCCCCGAGGGAAGCTCGGCTGCAGGAGATAAGATCTCCCCGAGCGCGCACTTCGACCTCGACCATAGGAGATAGATCTCCCTCAGGAAGCTCGGCTGCAGGAGATAAGATCTCCCCGAGCGCGCACTTCGACCTCGACCATAGGAGATAAGATCTCCTCCGAGGAAGCTCGGCTGTAGGAGATAAGATCTCCCCCGAGCGCGCACTTCGACCTCGACTGTAGGAGATAAGATCTCCCCGAGCGCGCACTTTGACCTCGGCTGCAGGAGATAAGATCTCCCCCGAGGAAAGCTCGGCTGCAGGAGATAAGATCTCCCCCGAGCGCGCACTTCGACCTCGGCTGCTCGAGATAAGATCTGTCCCGAGCGTTCGTGGACAACTTCGGCTATGGATCAGATCTCCCCCGAGGGACTGGGCCAACTTCGGTAGTAGGAGATGAGATCTCCCCCGAGCGCCCGCGTCAACCTCGGCTGGAGCGCCTGAGTAACCTCGGATAGAGGGTAAGGCCCGCGATGACCTCGGCCTTCAACATCGACCTTGGCTAGAGAAAGCAACCGTGTCAGCCCCGGCTGAAAATGAGATCTCCCCCGAGCTTCGACCTAAACCAGCACAGAGCTCAGAGGAAGACTTCGGCAGTCGCCTTTCCTGCACTCCCTTCCTTCGATTTTCGAACTCGGGAGTGGGGGGGCTAATGTTGGGGATAAATCCCGCTCCAGCCGAAGTCTAGCTCAATGCCCAGCCTAATGCAACCAGTAGCCGCAGAAGAGCTTCGGCAGACGGACTTCAGCTGAACTCCCAGCGCCCGAGCTTCTTCCAGCCGGCCGAACTAGTTAGCTGCCGAGCTCCTTCCAGACTCCCAGCGTCAAGACCGAACCCCTCCAGCCGGCCGAACTACTTAGCGGCCGAGCTCCTGAAACCCCAGCATCCGAGCTCCTTCGAACCCGTTCAGCTGGCCGAACTGCTTAGCGACCGAGCTCCTTGGACTCCAAGCGGCCGGGCTTTAACGGAATCCCCCAACGCCCGAACTCCTCAGCAGTCGCCCCCTCGGCCGAACTCCCTAAGCGGTCGCCCCTCAGCCGAACTCCTCAGCGGTCGCCCCCTCGGCCGAACTCCTCGAGCAGTCGTCGCTCGGCCGAACTCCTCAATGGTCGCCCTCGCCGAACTTCGGCCGACCGAGCTCCTACCGAACTCTCAAGCGTCCAAGCCTCAGCCGAAGTCCAACATCCGGCCGAACTCTCCAACGGTCGAGCTTCAGATTCCCCTCGGCCAAACTCTTCAGCGGACGAGCCTTAGCTGCATACCTCCGCCTATGGGAGCCGAACTCCCTCCAATCTTCCTCTTCAGGAGCCCGAACTCCTCCGAAATGGGCACGACGAAGGCCTTCAACCCTTCTGCAGCCATCACCATCAGTTCGCCGCAAGCTCTACAGCTATCATCATCAGTCCGTCGCGGGCGATAGCGACCTACTGTCAGGCGGCGATGCCTATCACCATCAATCCGTCGCACACGGTACCATCCCATGAGACTGACTCCGTCGAACCTCGAGCGGTCCGTCAGCACGCGGCTGCAGTTGTCACCATCAAGCTCCGCTATAAAAAGGACCCTCCCGACACACTAAGGCTAGGCTCTCTGACCTCTAATCTCTCTGAGCTCTCCTCTTCTTCTCTAAGCTCTGGAACTCATTCCGAGCACTCCATTCCTGTTGGCCAGAGCTGATTTGAGCGTCGGAGGGTCCTGCCGGAGCCACCCCCATCGGCTCCGGACGAGACTTTGTTTTGCAGGTCCCCGGCGGCGACCTCAGCGGCCTCAACTTCAGTAACCTCCGGCGACGATCAGTTTCTGCACTAATAGGTTCCATACTCAGATCGATGTTGCCGATCTAAACGGGCAATCCATTGAGCTTTCCAACCCTCAGCACCGAAATCAAGCCGGATTTCGGCGGCAACAACGGCCATGTTAAACGTGAAAGTTAATACATCATATAATGCCATCATAGCTGTCATGACGCACAAATAATGTCCATCTTGCTAGAAAATGTTAGAAGAGGTACCCAGTACCAAAACCGGCATAACGTCGCGCCTGCCGTTGCCCGAAAAAATCACTTGCCCCACAATCTACAAGACTCGACTCGGGCAAAATGATGTGAAAGCTCACCAAGTCTCGGCTTGTGGTTGGAGCTGACCGTTGAGCCCAACCACAGGAAGTTGAGCAATCCCCGTGGCCTCATGGCCCTCTACGACCGACCCCTGAAAGCGGGAAATTTGGAGGGATCTGAAGGCAAACCCCATCTCGTCTCCTTTAAAAAATAAGCTAGCCTGCCAATCCAATGGAAAACACTCTAATTAATGCACCTCTTTGTTTGTTGCCCCACTATTATTACCATGAAGAAGAATAATGCTGCACAACCATCCCAACCACGGATAGAATCGTTTATAAAGCAAACATTGGGACCATGGCCTGCTAGTGTGGTGTGTGATCTCCATCTGAGTTGTAACGAGGCTATTGTTTCCTTTGCAAGTGGGTTACACCCTTCAAGTACAAAGCATCTAGTATGGTTTTCTCGCATGCCTCCTGAAAAAAACTTCATGTTTGTGGTACATATAATAATAACCCATGATCTCATACAAAAAAACTTGTTGAGAATCATTATTTGGATTCCTTAAATATCCAAGATCCATCTGATGTTAGTTTATGTGAGACTAAATACCCACATCCTCAAATACTCTCCCCATTTTAAGCTACGTATGACCAAGAATTTAAATGCATTAAAAAAAAAATCAATCATAAATATCATAAATCAAAATAAATATATGATTAATCTATGATCAATCCAAATAGATCCATACTATAGTTTTTACCTTTGGCCGAGTCTACTGTCATATCATTTATAATAACTTAGGATATCACCAAAAAATAATCAGATATTATTTGAATTACTTAGTGCTGCATAAATACTTAAAATATATCTAGCCTACGTGCTCTCGTAGTAGAACTTGATGCTTAAAAATTAATTTACAATATGTGGATAGGCTATATCATAGTTGCAAAATAAGAAGCAACTTTTAAAAATAGTTACAGAAATTTTGGTATGGGAACTTCCTATATAAGATTATATAGCCCTTTTTTTTTTTTAGTTTTCCAGAGTGGTGTTTTTAAATGTTTCTTCTTTTTTATGAGTACTCTGTTTTTTTTTTTTTTTTTTTTATTGGTTTTCCTCGTCCTTTATATAGAAATAATACAAAGATATGCTTGTGGTGCTTCACTAAAAAATGTGAGGAGTCTCCGCAAAGGAAACTTATAAAGATGTGTGTATATGTAAGAAAAGAAGCATTTTCATATAATTGTTTGATAATTTTATCTTCATAAAACACCCGATTAACAATCACTGGCTCTAGCTTTCAAGATGAGACAAGAAATTGGTGTCTGTTAACCAAGAACGGTAGCCTTTTGCAAACATTTGGATTTCATGAGAAACCATGTGGAAAGCGAAACAAAAGGAGATGCTACAAATTTGAAGTTCCTAGGAGCAATATGGGAAAAAACCAATCACTTCTTTTGTTGATGACGAGGAAGAACGAGGATTGAGTTGGGCGTTGTCCCAATATCATCTTTCCATTTGCAAGGGGAGGACATGGTTTGACCATTAACTTTGACATTCATAATGTACTCATGGATGTGCTTTATTAGGATTAATACAGACACCCTCAAGATCTTTTATTATTAAAGCACCTATTCACATGCCGAGGGATCTATTTGCTCCCCATAATTCCCACCAACCCTGCTAGCCGATGCTGAGCTGTGGAAACGTATACATTGGAAGTTGGAACACATTTGGAATGTTTTAAATGCAAGCTATTTGCTGGTAAAATAATATTTTTAGGCTTATTAAGTTGGATACCTCTCCACATCAAAAGAAAAAAAAAAAAAAAAAAAAAAGTTGGATGCCTCTCCACACCAATCTAATATTACTTGCTGCCATGCCATGAAAGGGCTTTGCAAACTAAACACACCAGCACGTGACATGAACTTTCCATCTCCCCAATTTTTTTTTATAAAAAAAAAGGGCACTCGACGTAGCATAATGTCTTATTTTAATGTTTGCTTTTCTCCCTGTGAAGTTCACCACACATGTCTTTTCTCTATTTTTTTGATAAATCAGAGTTATTAAATCAATCTAAAATAAATATATTTATAATTTTTTAAAAAAAATATTAACAATTCAGCAAAAATATCTAATTTTTAGTATACCATGCACGTGACCTTCAAATGGTCTTCTTTACTATACACGTGATCTTCTTTTTTTTTTTTAAGATTTTTTTTTTTAATAATAGAATCAGCATAATTATGGCTGGATATGCTAGGGCTCACGGAAGAGATGATCCAAAATTCTAAAAGAATTTTAAAAAAAAAAAAAAAAAAATCTAAGCTTAGTTTGTTACATCGAAGGGATTGTGCAGATCAAGCCAAACTTGACCCAAAAGTCGTAGCTTGGCCTCTCGTTTAACCGAACGAACTCGCTCTTAGGCAAAATAAATTACTTGAATAAGTTTTTTCTGCAAAAATGAAAATAAGTAGTCCTCCATTCGGACCATTCCAGCATTTCACTTTGTTATCATTACCCAGCATCTTCTGAATGGCAACATTGTCTCAACGGTTTTTAATATCTTGTTTCAAGCGGCACCACTATCACGTGCAGCACACGTGATACTTGCACTGGTATTGGTGATGCCTCCTAATCGTCGAGAAACCCTAGGACCTAAGTAGCACGTCGGGAGCGCACCACCCCTGGATGGCTGGAAGTGATGCCTCGGGAGTCGGGGGTCGGGAGGATATATATATATATATATATTTTTTTATTTTTTATTTTTTATTTTTTGGTAGAGGATAAATATTAAATTTCACCCCATCCTGAAGGCATCCTTCTGTCCTGCCCAGCATTTTCGTGGTGCGTGAGAACAGGTAAAACGCGGACCTCGAAGAATTCCGAACGGGAGTTAAAAGTTTTACGCATTTAAATAATCCAAAGTTAATCTGAACATAACATGCAGATTCTTAAATTTGTCATGCATATGAATATCTAATAATTATTATTATTTAATTTATATGATATTTATAATATAAATAATTATTATATTTATTAGTGCAGAAATCGATCATCGTCGGATCCGGTTGGAGTGAAGGCCGATGAGATCGCCGTCGGAGACCTGCAAAACAAAGTCTCATCCGAAGCCGATGGGAGGTGGCTCCGACAGGACCCTCCGACGATCAAGCCAGCTTTGGCCAACAGAAATGGAGTGCTCAAGATTGATTTCCCCAGAGCTTAGAGAGAAGATGTGAGCTTAGAGCTTAGAGAGAAGAGATAGCATATCTGGAGGGTCCTTTTTATAGGCGGAGTTTGATGGTGACAGCTGCAGCCGCATGCTGGCGGACCGCTCGAGGTCCGACAGAGCCAGTCCTAGGGGAAGGCGCCGTCTGTAGCGGATTGATGGTGACCGCCATCGCCGCCTGATAACGGATCGCTGTCGCTTGTGGCGGACTGATGATGATGCAGCTGTCTTGATACTGAGCCGCTCGGGACCGAATGAAGGGTTGAAGGGCATTAACGTGTATCCATTTTGGAGGAGTCCGGACTCCTGAAGAGGAAGCTCGGAAGGAGTTCGGCCCCTGTAGGCGTCTGGCTGGAGGTGTGCAGCTAAGGCTCGATCGCAGGGGAGTTCGGTAGGAGCTCGGCCGGCCGAAGGGGGTGTCTGGGAGGAGTCCGGCTCCTGAAGAAGTCCATCCGAAGGATGTCTGGGATGAGTCCAGCTCCCGAAGAAATCCGACCGAAGAGGAAGCTTGGAGGGGAGTTCGGCTCTCGTAAGCATTTGGCTGGAGGAGTGCAGCTAAGGCTCGACCGCTGGGAGTTCGGAAGAAACTCGACCGCTGAGAAGTCCGGCCGGGGGACGACCGCCGAGGGGTTCGCTGAAAAGTTTGGTCGAGGGACGACCGCTGAGGAGTTCGACCGTTGGGAGTCCGAAGGAGCTCGATCGGCTGAGCAATTCGGTCGGCCGTAAGGGTTCGCTAAGATCCGTCTGCTGAAGCTCTTCCATGGCTACTGATTGCATTAGGCTGAGCATCGAACTAGACTTCGACAGGAGTGTGGTTTATCCCCAACACTAGCCCCCCACTCCCGAGTTCGAAACTCGAAGGAAGGGAGTGCAGAAAAGACGACTGCCGAAGTCTTCTTCTGGGCTTCATGCTGGTTCAGGTTGAAGCTTGGGGGAGATCTCATCTCCAGCTAAAGTTGATGTTGAAGTTGAAGCCCAGGGGAGATCCCATCTCCAACCGAGGTTGAGGTAGGCCTTGTCTCCTGCGATCGAGATCGGAGGTTGAGCTCCATCGGGGGCGACATTGTCTCCTACAATCGAGGCTGCTTCGGAGGAGATCTCTCTTGCAACCGAGGTCAATACGAGTGCTCGAGAGAGATCCGATCTCTGGCCGAGGTTAGCTTAGTCGATCGGGAGAGATCTTATCTTCTGCAGTCGAGTGTGATGCAGGCACTCAAGGGAGATCTTATCTCCTACAGCCGAGGTTTCCTCGGAGGAGATCTTATCTCCTACAGCCGAGGTTGCCTTGGGGGAGATCTTATCTCCTGCAGTCGAGGTCGATGCGGACGCTCGGAGGAGATCTTATCACCTACAGCCGAGGTTGCCTCGGAGGAGATCTTATCTCCTGCTGCCGACGTTGGCCCGGACCCTCGAGGGAGATCTTATCGTCTGCAGCCGAGGTTTCCTCGGGAGAGATCTTATCTCCTGCAACCGAGGTTGATGCGGGCGCTCGGGGGAGATCTTATCTCTTGCAGCCGAGGTTTCCTCGGGGAAAATCTTATCTCCTGCAGCCAAGGTTGATACGGGCGCTCGGGGGAGATCTTATCTCCTACAGTCGAGATTTCCTCGGGAGAGATCTTATCTCCTGCAGCCGAGGTTTGCTCGGAAGAAATCTTATCTCCCGCAGTCGAGCTTGCCTCGGTCTCCTGTGGTCGGGGTTGATGCGGGCACTCGGGGGAGATCTTATCTCCTACAGCTGAGCTTTCCTCGAGGGAGATCTTATCTCCTGCAGCCGAGCTTTCCTCGGGGGAGATCTTATCTCCTTCGGCCGAGGTTGATGCGAGCACTCGGGAGAGATCTTATCTCCTGCAGCCGAGCTTTCCTCGGGGGAGATCTTATCTCCTGCAACCGATGTTGAAGGGGAGATCTTATCTCCTTCGGTCGAGCTTTGGCCCGGACGCTCGGGGGAGATCTTATCCCTACAGTCGAGCTTTCCTCGTGGGAGATCTTATCTCCCACGACCGAGGTTTGATGCGAGCACTCGGGGGAGATCTTATCTCCTACAACCAAGCTTTCCTCAGGGGAGATCTTATCTCCTGCAGTCGAGGTTGAAGCGGGCACTCGGGGGAGATCTTATCTCCTGCAGTCGAGCTTGGCCCGGACGCTCGGGGGAGATCTTATCTCCTACAGCCGAGTTTTCCTCAGGGGAGATTTTATCTCTTACGGTCGAGGTTGTTCGGGCACTCGGGGGAGATCTTATCTCCTTCAGCCGAGCTTGGCCCAGACGCTTAGGGGAGATCTTATCTCCTGCTGCCGACGTTGGCACAGACCCCTCGGGGGAGATCTTATCTCCTGCGGTCGAGGTTTCCTCGGGAGAGATCTTATCTCCTACAGCCGAGGTTGATGCGGGCGCTCGGGAGAGATCTTATCTCCTGCAGTCGAGGTTTCCTCAGGGGAGATCTTATCTCCTGCAGCCGAGGTTTGCTCGGGGGAGATCTTATCTCCCGCAGCCGAGCTTGCCTCGATCTCCTGTGGCCGAGGTTGATGCGGGCACTCGGGAGAGATCTTATCTCCTGCAGCCGAGCTTTCCTCGGGGAAGATCTTATCTCCTTCGACCGAGGTTGATGCGGGCACTCAGGGGAGATCTTATATCCTGCAACCGAGCTTTCCTTGGGGGAGATCTTATCTCTTGCAGTCGAGGTTGAAGCGGGCACTCGGGGGAGATCCTATCTCCTTCAACCGAGCTTGGCCCGGACGCTCGGGGGAGATCTTATCTTCTGCAGTCGAGTTTCCTCGTGGGAGATCTTATCTTCCACGGTCGAGGTTGATGCAGGCACTCGGGGGAGATCTTATCTCCTGCAGCCAAGCTTTCCTTTGGGGAGATCTTATCTCCTACAGCCGAGGTTGAAAACGGGCATGCGGGGGAGATCTTATCTCTTGCAGTCGAGCTTGGCCCGGACACTCGGGGGAGATCTTATCTCCTGCAGCCGAGCTTTCCTCGGGGAGATCTTATCTCCTATGGTCAAGGTTAATGCGAGCACTCGAGGGAGATCTTATCTCCTTCAGCCGAGCTTGGCCCGGACGCTCGGAGGAGATCTTATCTCCTACTGCCGACGTTGGCCCAGACCCTCGGGGAAGATCTTATCTTCTACAACCGAGGTTTCCTCCGGAGAGATCTTATCTCCTGCAGCCGAGGTTGATGCGGACGCTCGGGAGAGATCTTATCTCCTACAGCCGAGGTTTCCTTGGAGGAGATCTTATCTCCTGCAGCCGAGGTTGATGCGGGCGCTCGGGGGAGATCTTATCTCCTGCAGCTGAGGTTGATGCGGGCGCTCGGGGGAGATCTTATCTCCTGCAGCCAAGATTTCCTCGGAGGAGATCTTATCTCCTGCAGTCGATGTTTGCTCGGGGGAGATCTTATCTCCCACAGCCGAGCTTGCCTCGGTCTCCTGTGGCCAAGATTGATGCGGACACTCAGGAGAGATCTTATCTCCTACAGCCGAGCTTTCCTCAGGAGAGATTTTATCTCCTGCAGTCGAGCTTTTCTCACAGAAGATCTTATCTCCTTCGGTCGAGATTGATGCGGGCACTCGAGGGAGATCTTATCTCCTACAGCCGAGCTTTCCTCGAGGGAGATCTTATCTCCTACAACCGAGGTTGAAGCGGGCACTCGGGGAGATTTTATCTCCTTCGGTCGAGCTTGGCCCGAATGCTCGGAGGAGATCTTATCTCCTGCAGCCGAGCCTTCCTCGGGGGAGATCTTATCTCCTTCGGCCGAGGTTGATGCAGGCACTATCTTATCTCCTACAGTCGAACTTTCCTCGAGCGAGATCTTATCTCCTTCGGCCGAGGTTGATGCAGGCACTATCTTATCTCCTACAGTCGAACTTTCCTCGAGAGGAGATCTTATCTCCTTCGGTCGAGGTTCATGCGGACACTCGGGGGAGATCTTATCTCCTGCAGCCGAGCTTTCCTCGGGGGAGATCTTATCTCCTACAGTCGAGATTGAAGCGGGCACTTGGGGGAGATCTTATCTTCTACAGCCGAGCTTTCCTCGGGGGAGATCTTATCTCCTTCGACCGAGGCTGATGCGGACACTCGGGAGAGATCTTATCTCCTGCAGTCGAGCTTTCCTCGAGGGAGATCTTATCTCCTTCGGTCGAGATTGATGCGGACACTCGGGGGAGATCTTATCTCCTACAGCCGAACTTTCCTCGGGGGAGATCTTATCTCCTGCAATCGAGGTTGAAGCGGGCACTCAAGGGAGATCTTATCTCCTGCAACCAAGCTTTCCTCGGGAGAGATCTTATCTCTTGCAGCCAAGCTTGGCTCGGACGCTCGGAGGAGATCTTATCTCCTGCAGCCGAGCTTTCCTCATGGAAAATCTTATCTCCTACGGTCGAGATTGATGTGGGCACTCGGAGGAGATCTTATCTCCTGCAGCCGAGCTTTCCTCGGAGGAGATCTTATCTCCTGCAATCGAGGTTGAAGCGGACACTCGGAAGAGATCTTATCTCCTACGGTTGAGCTTGGTCCGGACGCTTGGGGGAGATCTTATCTCCTGCAGCCGAGCTTTCCTCGGAGGAGATCTTATCTCCTTCAGTCGAGCTTGGCCCGGACGCTCCTGCAGCCGAGTTTATCTCGAAGGAGATCTTACCTCCTGCGATCGAGGTTGAAGGTCTTTGACCTGGCCGTGTTAGGACGAGGTTCTCCTCCTGTTCCTAACACGATGACTATTAACTATTTCTTTTTCTGTCATCACATAGTTTTTGTGTCCAGAAATAGTATATAATTGAAGGGGAAGAATTTTACCGAGGGAAAGTTATCCGCAGCACATTCCCATTTCAGGATCGTGGGGGTGTTGTTCCTCAGGGTTCTCTCCGGTAGTAAGTCCTGGGCCGGACGACCTCCTCTATCTCATGCTGGCCTCCTCAATTTGGAGCATGCTTCTCTTAGCTTTGACACTGAAAGATGACGGATCGTCGATGCACCAAGCTCCTCCCAAGGGTAACGTTGATGACGCCGTGAGGCGGCCGACCTCCTTATCCTTTCTGGCTACGGCAATGCTCTTGGCCGATCTTCTTCTACTTCAGACTGGCGTCGGAGGAATTTACCCAGCCACATCTTTTCGACGAGCTCCTCAATTTCATCTCGGAGCTGAATGTATTCATCAGTGTCGTGACCGTGGTCGCAATGGTCGAAGCATTACTTGCTTCGGTTGCGCATGCCTGGAGGAGGTCGTAATCCTTCTGGCCTTGGTAGCCGGTTCTTAACTTCCATGAGAATTTGAGTTCGAGGAGCATTGCGGGGGGTGCAGTCGCGAAACTTTTTGGGAGGAGGACTTCTTCGCGCCCTTTTGTCGAGGCTTTCTTGGTGGCGAGCTCAAAAAGTTTGGGCCTTACTTACGCTGGAGAGGTCGTGGATGCGGCCGAACTTCATTCCGTCTCCTTGTGAAACCTGTGGGAGAACTTCATGCCCGGCTTCCTTGGAGTCATACTCGAGAGGAAGTTCGACCTCGCTTGCCTTGGGGTGGTCGTGAGCGCGGCCGAACTTCATCTCACCTCCTATGAAATCTTCGTAGGGGGTTTTCTTGGTGACATACTCAAGCGGGAGTTCGGCCTCACTTGCACCGAACTTCATTCCGATGATGAGCTTTGAGGGAGAGTTCGGCCTTGCTACTGCCGAACTTTATTTCGATGATGAGCTTCGAGGGGGAGTTTGGCCTCGCTTGCACTGAAGTTCATTCCGCTTTCTCGCGAAACCTTCCATGGGAGAACTTCATGCCCCTTTGTCGAGGCTTCCTTGATGATGAGCTTTGAGGGGAGTTCGGCCTCGCTTGCGCCATGGAGGTCATGGATGCGGTCGAACTTTGTTCTACCTCCTTGCAAAATCTTCTGCAGGAGAAGTTCATGCCCCTCTGTTAGGGCTTCCTCGATGACAGGCTCGAAGGGGAGTTCGGCCTCGCTTGCGCCGAACTTTATTCCGCTTTCCTGCGAAACCTTCCGTGGGAAAACTTCATACCCCTTTGTCGGGGCTTCCTCGATGGTGAGCTTCGAGGGGAGTTCAGCCTCGCTTGCGCCATGGAGGTCGTGGATGCGGCCGAACTTCGTTCCGTTTCTATGGAAGAACTTCTACTCTCCGTTTCTCCTTTCTTAGAGCGATTGGTATGTCCGAATGCTCTTCCTTAAAGCCGGTTCCTCGCATCCTCATGAAGGGTTTGCTGGCAAAGTTTCCACCGGAGGTTGTCGCACGGCCAGCATCATCTCGATGGGGCTACGAACCCGACCAGCAGGTCGAACTGCTCTACGTCTGCGATGGCTTCGTGTGGAATCTGGGCTACCGAAGTTGAAATGAGAGTAGATGGACCTAGCGCGTAGGCCGCCGATCACCAAGTCAAAGCTCTCCTGAGAGGCATTTTCTCTTTGGAAAAGAACTCTAGTGAGGAAGAAGAAAGATCTCCAGAGAGGAAAGAGAGAAATCATCGCCGAGCACTCCTTTAAGAACAAGAGAACCTCGAAGGTTCAGGCTCTCCTTCTAGCACCAATCTATTGGTGAAGAAACCAGTCGTCATCGGATTCGATTGGAGTGGAGGCCGATGAGGTCACCGTCGGGGACCTGCAAAATAAAGTTCCATCCGAAGTCGGTGGGGGGTCGCTCCGACAGGACCCTCCGACGATCAAGTCAGCTCTGGCCAACAGGAATGGAGTGCTCGGGATTGATTTCCGTAGAGCATAGAGAGAAGAGGAGAGCTTAGAGCTTAGAGAGAAGAGATAGCATATCTAGGGGATCCTTTTTATAGGCAGAGCTTGATGGTGATAGCTGCAGCCGTATGCTGGCGGACCGCTCGAGGTCCGATGGAGCAGTCCCAAGAGAAGGTGCCTGATAGCGGGTCGCTGTCGCTTACGACGAACTGATGGGGATGGCTACAGCTGTCTTGATACTGAGCCGCTCGGAGCCGAATGAAGGGTTGAAGGGCTTCAATGTGTACCCATTTTGGAGGAGTTTGGACTCCTGAAGAGGAAGCTCGGAAGGAGTTCGGCCCCTATAGACGTCTGGCTGGAGGTGTGCGGCTAAGGCTCGATCGTAGGAGAGTTCGGTAGGAGCTTGGCCGATCGAAGGGGGTGTCTGGGAGGAGTCCGGCTCCTGAAGAAGTCCGTCCGAAGGATGTCTGGGATGAGTCCAGCTGCCGAAGAAGTCCGATCGAAGAGAAAGCTTGGAGGAAAGTTCGACTCTCGTAAGCATCTGGCTGGAGGAGTGCGGCTAAGGCTCGGCCGTTGGAAGTTCAGAAGGAGCTCGGCCGCTGAGAAGTCCGGTCGAGGGACGACCGTCGAAGGATTCGCTAAGAAGTTCGATCGAGGGACGACCGCTGAGGAGTTCGGCCGCTGGGAGTCTGAAGAAGCTCGGTCGGCTGAGTAGTTCGACCGGCCATAAGGGTTTGGCTAAAATCTGTCTGCTGAAGCTTTTCCGTGGCTACTGGTTGCATTAGGCTGAGCATCGAACTAGACTTTGGCAGGAGTGGGGTTTATCTCCAATAATATTTATTGGTATACGATCAAAATGAACAGATGATCAGAAAACATAATCTTAGACAGGTATACAGTGAGCAATAAATTTTAATTGATTTTAGTAAAATAACTATAAGATTAAAATATGTTGGGGATAAATCCCGCTCCTACCGAAGCCCGGCCCGACGCTCAGCATAATGCAATCAGTAGCCGCAGAAGAGCTTCAGCGCACTGGTCTAGCCGAACTCCTTCAGCCGACCGAACTGCCAAGTGGCCGAACTTCCGCCCGACTTCTAGGGCCGAACTCCGAGCCTACTCCCTCGCCGAACTTCCTTCGCCGAACTCCTTCGGGCCGACTCCAAGCGGCCGAGCTTCAATGAAGTCCTCTCAGCGGCCGAACTCCTCCTCAGCAGTCGTCACTGGGAACTCCTCAGCAGTCGGGCCGAACTCCTCAGCGGTCGCCCTCATCAAACTTCGGCCGACCGAGCTCCTACCGAACTCTCGAAGTGTCCAAGCCTCAGCCCAAGCCCAACAGCCGGCCGAACCCCAGACGGCCGAGCTTCGACTTCTCAGCAGCCGAACTCTTCTGCGGACGAGCCTTAGCTGCATACCTCTTGCCAGACGCCTATGGGAGCCGAACTCCCTCCCATCTTCCTCTTCAGGAGCCCGAACTCCCCGAAATGGGCACACGACGAAGGCCTTCAACCCTTCATTCGGCAAGCTCTGCAACCATCACTATCAGTCAGTCCGCCGTACCATCGGTCAGTCCGCCGCGGGCGATAGCGACCCACTGCCAGGCGGCGATGGCTGTCACCCTCAATCCGCCGCACACGGCACCAGTGGGACTGACTCCGCCGAACCTCGAGCGGCCCGCCAGCACGCGGCTGCAGTTGTCACCATCAAGCTCCACTATATAAAGGACCCTCCCGACACGCTAAGGCTAAGCTCTCTGAACTCTCGACTCTCTAAGCTCTCCTCCACATCTCTAAGCTCCGGAACTCATTCCGAGCACTCCATTACTGTTGGTCGGAAACTAACTTGACCGTCGGAGGGTCCTGCCGGAGCCACCACCCCACCGGTTCCGGACGGGACTTCGTTTTGCAGGTCCCCGGCGGCGCCCAGCGGCCTCGATTGCGGCGACCTCCGGCGGCGACGGATTTCTGCACCAACAGATTGGCGCCGGAACTTCGAGGTTCCCTTGTTCTTAAAGGAGTGCTCGGTCTCTCCTCCCCTTCCCAAAAAGATGCCCCAGGAGAGCCTCCACCCAGAGGCGGCCTCCGCAGGATTTCGAGGTCTCCGACTCGTTCAGCCCGGCGATCGGTAGCCTCTGTGGCCCGATCCCATCCGGGTTCGTCCGCTACCGCTCCGGCCCCGGTGGTCCAGGATCGGTCTATGGCCGCGGTGGACGTTGAACAGTTCAACCTGCTCGTCCAGCAGGTTCGTAGCCTCACTGAGGCAGTTCAGACGGTGCAGGCCATGCACCAACAGGCCGCCGTACCAGTTCAACCAACGCAGGATTCTTCAAAGCCGTGTGGTCCAGTCCAGAGGCAATCGACATGGGCTACTCGACCTCCAATCCCCGAAAAAGGAAGGCAACGGAAGGGGAGCCCTTGTTCGAACCGCAGCTCGTTCGAGGGAGAAGCTTTGCACCCATTCAGTAGGAAGACAGACCGTGAAGATCTTCTGGATCGAAGGCTCTTAGAAATGAGCTGACGAATCGAAGAACTCCGCCATGCTCCCTCCTCATACGGTAATGAGATCCGAACCGACCCTCCTTTCTCGCAGAAAATCATGCGGGAATCGATCCCGCCGAACTTCAAGCTCCCACAGTTCGAGAGCTATAATGGGACCACCGACCCAGTCGACCACTTGGAAGCCTTCCGGGCGACGATGCCATTCCATGGAGCGCCAGACGCCATCTTGTGTCGGGCTTTCCCCTCTACCCTTAAAGGAGCCGCTAGGAACTGGTACTCGGCGCTCAAGCCGAATACCATCCTATCGTTCGATCAAATGAGTCAACAATTCGCGGCCCATTTCGTCAGTAGTCGGCGCCCACGCCGAAGTTTGGACTCCCTAATGGCCATCAGGCAGAAAGAGGGGGAATCCATCCGGGCTTTCATTTTTCGGTTCAATACTGCTGCGCTAGAGGTCCGGGACGTGGACCAGTCGGTCGCCATGGCCGCTCTCAAAAGCGGCCTTCAGAAGAACAATCTATTATTCTCCCTGGAAAAGAAGCCTCCCAGGGACTTTGCCGACATGCTGGCCCGGGCCGAAAATTATGCTCGGGCAGAGGAGGCTTTCGAGGCCAAGGACGGCGAAGTCAGCGGCAAGCGGCTAATCGGTAGGCTAGATAGATCCGCCAAAGAAAGGAAGCAGACTGAAGCTCAGCCACGTTTTCGAACTCCCCTTCAAAGCTCATCGCTCAGGACGAGCCGAACCCCCCATCTCGAAAGGTTTTGCAAGGAGGCGGGATGAAATTCGACTGCATCCAAGGAGGTGGAGTGAAGTTCGGGAACGTCCACAACCTCCCAGCACAAGGAAAGCCGAACTCCACCTCGAAGCAAAGCCGAACTTCCCTTTGAGGCCCCTCAGCTCATCGAAATAAAGTTTGGCGGAAGTAAAACCGAACTCACCCTTTTGAGCTCATCAATGAAGCTCGGTGCAAGTGAAGCCGAACTCCACCTTAAAGCCCACCATCACAGTGAAGTTCGGCGCAAGCGAGGATGGAACGAAGCCCCCCGCGGAATAAAGTTCGGCATAAAGGAGGCCGAACTCCGCAGCAGATCACCCAAGTGAAGTTCGACCGTGCTCGAGACCGCCCCAGGGTGATCGAGGCCGAACTCCCCCTCAAGTACGTCGCTACAACGAATTCACAGAAGGTGCAATAAAGTCCGGGCAAGCAAAGCCGACCCCCTCTCTGCGAGCAGGGAAGTCCGGACAAAGAAGCGTGAAGTTCTCCTCTAACTCGAATTCTCGGCAAAGTTAAGAGCCAGCCGCCAAAACCTGAAGGACTACGGCCTCCCCAAACGTGCGCGATCGAAGCAAGTAAAGCCCCTACCATCGCGACCACGGCTACGACACTGAGGAATACGTTCAGCTCCAAGACGAGATTGAAGAGCTCGTCAAAAAGGGACGACGGGATAAATTCCTCTGACGCCAGTCTGAAAGCAGGAGAAGATCGGCTAAAGGCGCTACCGTAACCAGAAAAGACAAGAAGGTCGGCCGCCTCACGGCGTCATCAACGCCACCCCGGGGAGGAGCTAGGAGCTAGCTACATCGGTGATTGTCGTCCCCCAGCGACAAAGTCAAGAGAAGCATGTTCCAAATTAAGAAGGCCGGCATGAGATAGAGGAGGTCGTCTGGACGGGACTTACTGCCCGAGGGAACTCCGAGGAACAACACCCCGACAACCCTCGAACGGAAATGCGCTGCGATCAGCTTCTCCTCGGTAAAATTCTCCCCTCTCAATAAAATTATTTCTGGATGCGAAAACTATGCGATGACAGGGAAGAAGCAGTCAGCCGCGTTAGGAACAGGAGGAGAACCTCATCCTAGCGTGAGCAAAGTCGAAGGCCCCATCCACGAAGGACGGGATGGGGGGAGAGGCGAGGACGACGGTCCTCATGTGCCCCCACAGCCGGCTAGGAACAGGAGGAGAACCTCGTCCTAGCGCGAGCAAAGTCGAAGGCCCCATCCACGAAGGACGGGATGGGGGGAGAGGCGAGGACGACGGTCCTCATGTGCCCCCACAGCCGGCTAGGAACAGGAGGAGAACCTCGTCCTAGCGCGAGCAAAGTCGAAGGCCCCGTCCACGAAAGGACGGGATGGGGGGAGAGGCGAGGACGACGGTCCTCATGTGCCCCCACAGCCGGCTAGGAACAGGAGGAGAACCTCGTCCTAGCGTGAGCAAAGTCGAAGGCCCCGTCCACAAGGGACGGGATGGGGGGAGAGGCGAGGACGACGGTCCTCATGTGCCCCCACAGCCGGCTAGGAACAGGAGGAGAACCTCGTCCTAGCGTGAGCAAAGTCGAAGGCCCCGTCCACAAAGGACGGGATGGGGGGAGAGGCAAGGACGACGGTCCCCGATGTGCCCCCACAGTCCGGTTAGGAACAGGAGGAGAACCTCGTCCTAACGTGAGCAAAGTCGAAGGCCCCGTCTACAAAGGACGGGATGGGGGGAGAGGCGAGGACGACGGTCCCCATGTGCCCCCACAGTCCGGTTAGGAACAGGAGGAGAACCTCGTCCTAACGCGAGCAAGGTCGAAGGCCTCGTTCACCTAAGATAAGATCGGGGAGAGACGAGGACGATCTCCCCGAGCGACCCCCTCGGTTAGGAACAGGAGGAGAACCTCGTCCTAACGCGAGCAAGTCGAAGGCCTCGAGCACCGTAAAATCGGATGAGAGATAAGATCGATCTCCCCAGCGCCTCGGTTAGGAACAGGAGGAGAACCTCGTCCTAACGCGAGCACAAAGGCCTCGGCGAGGAGATCTCCCCCGGCGGCAGGAGATAAGATCTCCCCCGAGCGCGCACTTCAACCTCGGCTGCAAGATAGGAGGTCTCCCCCGAGTCGACTTCAACTGATGAAGATAATGTCGCCCCCGAGGAGCTCAAATCCGACCTCGACCGAAGGAGGCGAGTCTTACTTCGGCTTCAACATCAGCTTCATCGACTTTAGCCGGAAACGAGTTCCATTTCAACTCCAAACATCGACTGAAGATGAGGTCTCCCCCAAGCCTCAGCCTCAACTTCAGCGTCAATCTTGGCTGGAGATGAGACCTCCCCGAGCTTCAGATGCAACAAATGCGGAGCCTGGAAGAAGACTTCGGCAGTCGCCTGTTTTGGTACTCCCTTCCTTCAATTTTTGAACTCGGGAGTGGGGGGGCTACTGTTGGGGATAAATCCCGCTCCTGCCGAAGCCCGGCCCGACGCTCAGCCCAATGTAACCAGTAGCCGCTGAAGAGCTTCAGCGCCAGGCGCCAGGCCGAGCCCCTACCACGGCCGAACTGCCTAGAGGCCGAACTCCCCTGCGCCAAGGTCCGGGCCGAACTGGCCTCCCGAGCTCCTTCCGACTCCCAGCCGAGCCGAACTCCTCCTGGGCGGCCGAACTCCTTCGGACTCCCACGGCCGAACTCCTTCGGACCGACTCCAAGCGGCCGAGCTTCAATGAAGTCCTCTCAGCGGCCGAACTCCTCAGCGGACGGGCTTTAGCGGAATCCCCAAGCGGTCGTCACTCAGGAGCCCGAACTCCTCAGCAGTCGTCACTGGGCCGAACTCCTCAGCAGTCGTCACTGGGCCGAACTCCTCAGCGGTCGCCCTCATCAAACTTCGGCCGACCGAGCTCCTACCGAACTCTCAAGTGTCCAAGCCTCAGCCCAAGCCCAACAGCCGGCCGAACCCCAGACGGCCGAGCTTCGACTTCTCAGCAGCCGAACTCTTCTGCGGACGAGCCTTAGCTGCATACCTCTTGCCAGACGCCTATGGGAGCCGAACTCCCTCCCATCTTCCTCTTCAGGAGCCCGAACTCCTCCGAAATGGGCACACGACGAAGGCCTTCAACCCTTCATTCGGCAAGCTCTGCAACCATCACTATCAGTCAGTCCGCCGTACCATCGGTCAGTCCGCCGCGGGCGATAGCGACCCACTGCCAGGCGGCGATGGCTGTCACCCTCAATCCGCCGCACACGGCACCAGTGGGACTGACTCCGCCGAACCTCGAGCGGCCCGCCAGCACGCGGCTGCAGTTGTCACCATCAAGCTCCACTATATAAAGGACCCCTCCCGACATACTAAGGCTAAGCTCTCTGAACTCTCTCTCTAAGCTCTCCTCCACATCTCTAAGCTCCGGAACTCATTCCGAGCACTCCATTACTGTTGGTCGGAAACTAACTTGACCGTCGGAGGGTCCTGCCGGAGCCACCACCCCACCGGTTCCGGACGGGACTTCGTTTTGCAGGTCCCCGGCGGCGCCCAGCGGCCTCGATTGCGGCGACCTCCGGCGGCGACGGATTTCTGCACCAACAATATTATATAATATATATTTTATATAATTCAAGATTATAAAATACATTCATTTTATTTTTTTGAATAAAATGCTATTAATAGATATAAGAGTATAATTCTTATTCTGACGAGCGAGGCCAACTATTTCTCTCAAAAAGTACTTACTATTTTTTATATTAAAATAATTAATAAAATAAAAGTCATTATAATGTCGTTATGATGAAAAATAATAGGCAACAACAAACAAATAATAGTGCTTTTTTTTTATTTTTATTGGATAGATTTTTTTTTTTCTAACAGTATTAAAGATTAAAATTTTTTATTTTACAAAATATCACAGTATTTAAGATTAAAATTTTTAATTTTAAAAAATATGAGGTACAAGATAAATTAATGACCGTTATTCATGTTAAAACAGTCCATTATAACGGCAAATAATGAAAAATAACAACCCATGGGGTCCTATGTGATCCATCCCAATGACGTAACAGGGGTGGCAGGCCAAGATTATACTGCAGTGTTTTTAAAACCCTTTCAAACGTTAGGCTGGAGATGAGTACCATCTGCAATCCCGTGATCCCGCCTCCCAATGAGTCCGCTTCTCGCGCGATATATATCGGCGCCATATCTTCCATCTCTTACGAGAATCACGGAGATGCGAATATTTTAAGGTTCTGGTTCGTTATATCTTCGGGAAAAATATCAGCAGACCAATTGATCACTCGCGAGATCATCGCCGGCGCCGTGATCCCACTTTCCCCGGCTTTATTTTTTAATAAATAAATGGCCGGTGGCTACAAACTGGCCATCGATAACCAAATTACAGACCAGTGCTGTTAGCTTTTGATACATGCGTAGAAAGTTAAGGATTAAAAAAAAAAAAAAAAAAAAGCTCAACAGTAAAATTCAATAATAAATTTTAATATATATAATTATTATTATATAATATTAAATATTAAATTTGATGTACGATAATAATTATCTTAAGTTGCAGATTGTGCTGCTGTTTTCTGGGCCATCGATGCTGGAAATCTATTCATCCAAGGATCGCAACATAAAATGCTATACATATTTTTATCCTAGCCTTCATAATTCTTTTTTCTCTTTTAAAACCAGCTAATCGTGCGTCCTATAGATGAAGGTCTCCCCATTCATCTACAAATTTGTACCAAACACACGCAAAACAAAAACCTCTCCACATGCTTGGCCTCCTGAAATCATCCTGCCACCTCATTAGATTAGGTACCTGGTCATAAAAAATCCAAGGTCCCTCCAAAAGTAGAAAATATAGCCATATTTATTTCATTGTTTGATTTTACCATATAAAATCCATCATTGGAGTACATGTCTTAGACCAAGTATGGCTCCATATATAGCCACGTCTTGCTCGGTTGGATCTGACCAAGAAAATAGATTAACAAGTCATGCTTCCAACCTCCTCTATGCTGCGATGGAGAATTGCTGGATCTATTATTCTATTCAATCCATGATAGAATGCTTCAACTTCAAATCGAATCGCCGAACCAAGGAAACCAACTTATCTAGTTACTTATTTTGGATCACTTGTGCCCAAGGACCAGGCATCAGCCGGGCGTTTACCCTTATCTCGAGGCTTGAGAATACCTTGATCGTAGAAGCAATTTTATCTGTATAAAGAGATTTTTTTTTGGTAAATCAAATTTATTAAACCAAATAACCAATCTCCATGGGATTTTCATTTATCTATATAAATAGATTTTAACATATGTATCTTGAGACTATTGCACTACAACAAATTATAAACCCCTCGAAATTAGTAACATAACATAGCGTGGCAGACACGAGCAAAGGATATAAAATAAATGGGGCCTCCCTAGCATGATTAAAGAAAGGCTATAGAAAAACACGGTTTCTATCTTCCATATGTGATGATAGTTGACATTAATACAAGCAACTCTATGGTGCGACATTTTTTTTTTTTTTTTTTTTTGTATCCTATTGCTTGCCTCCTTCGCACCTGTCTATGAATAGACAAACTCCCATTGCCAAAAGCGCGAGACACGTCTAACAAAGAGCTTGAGATGTGGGTACTAGAGAACTTGGATTAGGAGAGATTCAAGAGAATGTTCCAATTAGGGCATGAAATTATGAAGTAGATGAAGAATGGAACTATTAAGAGTTTTCGTCATCCAATTCAATATATGTTGAGTTAAAAATTGGTCACATAGTGACCCTCATGCGAATATCATGCCCATGGATTAACAAAAACTATCAAGTTAAGAACTTAGATTAGTATGAAAGTCATGGAGAGCAAATTACCATTCAACACATTATTATATGATAAATACTATAATATCATCAGTGGTGCAATGCCCAAGCTTACTAGTTTGAATGATCATATTGCATGCTATTTCATCCACACATTCCACTAGATGATATAGTTAGGTTAGAGTAAGGTGTAATGTTTTAAACATGCATGGATAATGTTAATGTTTGGGCCAAATTGGAATATTGCAAACACTCTTTATTGGGGATAAACCCCGCTCCTGCCAAAGTCTAGCTCGATGCTCAGTCTAAGGCAACCAATAGCCACGGAAGAGTTTCAGCGGACGAATTTTAGCCGAACTCTTAAAGCCGATCGAACTGCTCAACGACCGAAACTCCCAGCGGCCGAACTTTTTGGGCTCACAACGACCGAGCTCCTTAGACTTTCAGTAGCCGAACTTCTCTCAGACATTTCTTTCGGTCGGCCGAACTCCTTCGGACTTCCAGCAGTCGAACTCCTCAGCGGTCGTTCTCCGATCGGATTTCTCAGCGATCAAGCTCCTACCGAACTTCCCAGCGATCGGGCCTTAACCACACACGTCCAGTCAGATGTCTATGGGAGCCGAACTCCTTCTGAGCTTCCTCTTCAGGAGTTCAAACTCCTCCAAAATGGGCACACGACGAAGTCCTTCAATCCTTCATTCGGTCCCGAGCGGCTCAGTATCAAGACAGCTGCAGCCATCACCATCAGCTCGCTATAAGCGATAGTGATCCGCTATCAGGCGGCGATGGCTGTCACCATCAACCCATCGCAGACGGCACCTTCTCGTGAGACTGACTCCATCGGACCTCGAGCGGCTCATCAGCACGCGGCTATAGCTGTCACCATCAAGCTCCGCTATAAAAAGGACCCTCCAAATACGCTAATTCCAATCTCTCTAATCTCTAAGCTCTCCTCTTCATCTCTAAGCCCCGTGGAAATCATTCCCGAGCACTCCATTCATGTTAGCCAGAGCTGACTTGATCGTCGGAGGGTCCTGCCGGAGCCACCCCCCACCGGCTCTGAGCGGGACTTTATTTTGCAAATCTCCAATGGTGACCTCATCGACCTCCACTCCAGCGGATTCCGACGACGACCAATTTCTGCGTCAACAGAATAGCACTAGAAGGAGGGCCTGAACCCCCGAGGTTCCCTTATTCTTAAAGGAGTGCTCGACGATAATTTCTCTCTTTCCTCTTCGGAGACCTCTCTTCTTCCTCGCTAGAGTTCTTTTCCAAAGAGAAAATGCCTCCCAGAAGAGCTTCGACTCGACGATCGGCCGCCTGTGCGCCAGGTCCATCTGCTTTCGTTTCAGCCCAGGCTCCACACGAAGCCACCACAGACGTGGAGCAGTTCAACCTGCTGGTTGGTTTCATAGCCCCATCGAGATGATGCAGACCGTGCGACAACCTCCGACGGAGACTTTACCAGCAAACCCGCCATGAGGATGCGAGGAATCGGCCTTAAGGGAGAGCATTTGGGCATATCAATCATACTTAGGAAGGAAAAATGGAGAGCAGAAGTTTTCCCATAGAAAGTTTCACAAGAAGGCAAAATGAAGTTCGGCCACATCCACGACCTTTCCAGCGCAAGCGAGGCCGAACTCCCCTCGAAGCCCATCATCAAGAAAGCCCCGACAAAGGGGCATGAAGTTCTTCCACAGAAGGTTTCGCGAAAAAGTGGAATAAAGTTCGACGCAAGCGAGGCCGAACTCCCCCTCGAGCTTGTCATCGAGGAAACCCCGACAGAGGGGCATGAACTTCGCCCGAAGAGGGTTTTGCAAGGAGGCGGAATGAAGTTCGACCGCGTCCGAGGAGGCGGAATGAAGTTCAGCCACGTCCACGACCTCCCCAGTGCAAGCGAGGTCGAACTTCACCTCGAGCTCGCCATCAAGGAAACCCCGACAAAGAAACATGAAATCCTCCCGGCGAAAGCTTCGCAGGAGCACGGAGTGAAGTTCGGCGCAAGCAAGGCCGAACCTCCCCTTGAGTATGTCATCAACGAAACTTCCTACAAAGAATTCACAGGAGGTGGAATGAAGTTTGGGCAAGCAAAGCCGAGCTCCCCCTCGAGCTCGTCATTAAAGAAGTCCGAACAAAGAAGCATGAAGTTCTCCCGCAGAAGCTTTCGCGGGAAAGAGGAACGAAGTTCAGCGCAAACAAGGCCGAACTCTCCCTCAAGCCTCATCATCGGAATGAAGTTCGGTGCAAGTGAGGTCAAACTCCCCCTCGAGTATGCCACCAAGGAAGCTCCGACAGAAGGGCGCGAGGAAGCCCTCCTCCCGAAAACGCTCCTCGAACTCAAATTCTCACCGAAGTCGAGAGCCAGCTGTCAAGACCAAAAAGGTTATGGTCTCCCCCGAACAAGCACGATAGTGGCAAGTACTGCCTTTACCATCGCGATCACGGCCACGACACCGAGGAACACATCCATCTCCGAGACGAAATTGAGGAGCTCGTTAGAAAGAGATGGCTGGGTAAATTCCTTCGACGCCAGTCCAAAGATTGGCCAAGGGTGCTACCATAGCCAGAAATGGCCACGAGAAGATCGGCCAAGGGCGCTGCCTTAATCAGAAATGACAAGATCGGCCGCCTCACGACGTCATCAACATTACCCCTAGGAGGAGCTTGGTATATCGACGATCTGTCATCTCCCGACGTCAAAGCCAAGAGAAGCATGCTCCAAATTGAGGAGGCCAGCAGGAGATGGAGGTCGTCTGGCCCAGAGCTTATCGACCAAAGAAATACGGAGGAACAACGCTACCACGATCCTAAAACATGAAGAATTTGGGAATGTACTGCGAGTAACTTTCCTTCTGTAAAATTCTCCCCCAACAAATAATATTGCTTTTGGATGCAAAAATTATGCGATGATAGGAAGAAGCAGTCAATAATCGCTGTGTTAGGGACAGGAGGAGAACCTCATCCTAACAACAACCTCGGCTGCAGGAGATAAGATCTTCCCCGAGAAAAGCTCTACTGCAGGAGATAATATCTCCTTCGAGTGTCTGCAACAACCTTGGCTGCAGGAGATAGGATCTCCCCCAAGGAAAGCTCGGCTGCAGGAGATAGGATCTCCCCCAAGGAAAGTTTGGCTGCAGGAGATAAGATCTCCCCCGAGAAAAGCTCGACTGTAGGAGATAAGATCTCCTCCGAGTGCCGCAACAACCTCGGCAGGAGATAAGATCTCCCCCGATGAAAGTTTGACTGCAGGAGATAAGATCTCCCCGAGTGCCCACAACAACCTCGACCGCAGGAGATAAGATCTCCCGAGAAAAGCTTGACTACAGGAGATAGGATCTCTCCGAGGAAAGCTCGGTCATAGGAGATAGGATCTCCCCCGAGCACCCGCAACAATCTCGGCTGCAGGAGATAAGATCTCTTCCGAGGAAAGCTCGACCGTAGGAGATAGGATCTTCCTCGAGCGCCCGCAACAACCTCGACTGCAGGAGATAAGATCTTCCCCGAGGCAACCTCGACTGCAGGAGATAAGATCTCCCCCGAGGAAAGTTCGACCGTAGGAGATAGGATCTCCCACGAGCATCCGCAACAACCTCAGCTGCAGGAGATAAGATCTCCCCCGAGGAAAGCTCAGCTATAGGAGATAAGATCTCCCCTAACGACAACCTCGACTGCAGGAGATAAGATCTCCCCCAAGGAAAGCTCTGCCGTAGGAGATAGGATCTCTCTCGAGCGTCCGCAACAACCTCGACGGCAGGAGATAAGATCTCCTCCGAGCGTCCGCATCGACCTCGGCCATAGGAGACGAGGCCTACCCAACCTCGATCGAAGATGGGATCTCCTCCGAGCTTCAACATTAACTTTAGCTGGAGATGAGATCTCCCCCGGTCTTCGACCTGAATCAGCACGGAGCTCAGAAGAAGACTTCGGCAGTCGCCTTTTTCTGCATTCCCTTTCTTCGAATTTCAAGCTCGAAAGTGGGGGGCTACTGTTGGGGATAAACCCCGCTCCTGCCGAAGTCTAGCTCAATACTCAGCCTAAGGCAACTATTAGCCACGAAAGAGCTTCAGCGGATGGGTCTTAACCGAACTCTTAGGGTCGACCGAACTGCTCAACGACCGGGACTCCCAGCGGCCGAACTCCTTGGGCTCGCAACGACCGAGCTCCTTAGACTCCCAGTAGTCGGACTCCTCCCAAACATCCCTTTCGGTTCGGCCGAACTCCTTCGGACTTCCAGCGGTCATTCCCCGGTCGGACTTCTCACCGATCGAGCTCCTATCGAACTTTCCGGCGATCGGGCCTTAACTGCGCATGTCCAGCCAGACGTCTACGGGAGCCCCTTCTGAGCTTCCTCTTCAGGAGTCCAAACTCCTCCAAAATGGGCACACGACGAAGCCCTTCAACCCTTTATTCGGTCCCGAGTGGCTCAATATCAAGACAGCTGCAGCCATCACCACAGCCCGCCACAAGCGACAGCGATCCGCTATCAGGTGGCGATGGCTGTCACCATCAACCTGCCGCAGACGGTACCTTCCCATGAGACTGACTCCGTCGGACCTTGAGCGGTCCGTCAGTATGCGGCTATAGTTGTCACCATCAAGCTCCGCTATAAAAAGGACCATCCAGATACGCTAATTCCAATCTCTCTGATCTCTAAGCTCTCCTCTTCATCTCTAAGCTCCGTGGAAATCATTTTTGAGTACTCCATTTCTGTTGGTCCGAGTTGACTTGATCGTCGGAGGGTCCTATCGGAGCCACCGCTCACCGGCTCCGAGCGAAACTTTATTTTGTAGGTCCCCGATGGCGACCTCATCGGCCTCCACTTCAGCGGATTTTGGCGACGATCAATTTCTGCCTCAACACTCCTCAATTAAAAAAAAATCTTTATGATGTCTTAATTTGATTTACCAACCATACTAGCTAAGTGGTTTGATCGGAAGATGAGTTTTCATTTCTCTATCTCATGAACTAAAGGAATTATATAATCTAAAATCACTATCTTTACTTAATTTAATCAGGTATGATATACTCTATTTTTAAACTTTAAAACTTTTCTATATAAAATAATGTAGGTTTTTGAAAACTATCTAAATAAAATATTATTCTCTCTCACCTTCCGTCGCAAATCCAAGTTCAGACGGAAGCGCCAGTCTGTAACAGCACAGACGCTGTGCCGCATCCCGTCCCGCAAAGGATGGAGAAACAGGCCAGTGGGGCATCTGGTTCCACTCACCTGAGGTGTGGTCACCATGACCCATCATCTATTCTCATGAATGCCAGCGGTGTACGCAGGCATTATGTTTCCTAAATTGGACTGGGCAAACGAAAGGACTGGCAGTGACGGAGCCCTGGGGCCAAAGAAGCGGACAAAAGCTCGGAACCTGGTCCATGCTGTGAGGTTACGTGGCTCTCTTCCAGTGGCCAGTCAGAAGTACGTCGTCCAATCGGCGGTGACAGTACTCTCATCGTAAAAAAATAATTATTATAATCATAAAAGTATTAATTCAGTGTTATCCAAGATAAAAGGTGAAAGAGGTGGCACCACGCCATTTCATAAAATGCTTGTCCCTTTCACACGCCAACTCCCCCAACTTTTCCAGAAGTCCTGGATTTTAAAATAAAATGGAAACCACCTGTTTCCTTTTCTTTTTACTTTATCGGTGACAAGGGATGGCAAACTGATCGAATAATGTTAGATACGGATCGGACAAAAATTAGGTCGACAATTGTTCGATCAATTTTGATATATCTATTAAATAAATTAAAAATTTACATTCGAATATGATTACTTTATTGAAAAAAATCTAATATGATCCGTAACGATTTAAATTAAATTGTTAAGTGGCGCCACTCTTGTTTCGGAAGACTTTGATTCTCACTGTAGTTCTTTATTTCTCTTCTTTCAATATTAAAATTTTATATATAATTTTATAATCATAAAATTAATTATTTAATTTATATTTATATATATTTATTTTAATATTTAATTTATACCTACTGCCGTAGAGTTTCAAAATATTGTTGATGTGATTGAAGTTAGATGCTATTTTGAATTTATAGCATCGGAGAGGATACTTGCAAAAGAAATTCGCACCCAATCAATAATATTTTAATAAATTTTTTTTGATATTTAAGTTAATTAGAGTTTTAAAAATAGTAGAAAAAAAATAAGAACCGAAAGAGTGAAGAGTATTCTTCTTCTTATTCTTGCTTGTGCCTATCTCTTGTTTTTTACTTGTGGATTCCCTTTATATCTTTTTTGTATGAAGTTTGGTTGTTAGACGTGGGTATCGCGCATATATTTCATCCAAATAAATGATTGAGTTGTGAGTCCTGGATTCACATCCAGTGTGACTTTATCCTATCATCTTGGATGCATTTTAATGAAAATACGGTCCCGATCGGTAAGTATCCTCGTAATAATATCTATATCTATTTAAAATAATTATAAATATAAATTTTTATATTTAACTAATATTTATATCTATATTTATATTTATTAAATAAAATAAATATAGATATGGAAGTATTGATATATGATCCATTTAGTCCTAGTAGCATGATGTTGGAGTTGTTTTGCAATTACAAAATATGATTATTGAAACATGTTCGACCATCTAATGGTTAAGTCAAACAAAGTTTTAAGAGAAAATAGGATGGATGAAAGAGAGCATAGTATTTTAGTTTCTTTTCATTGTATAAAAAAGAAGGTGCAAATCTGTGTGATTAGAATTATACAATTAGCATGGAAGAGTAATTGATATTTTTTCATATTTATGGATCTAAATGATTAGAATATTTGTTTCTAGGTACAGTATGACAATGGTGTTTTTTCTTATCTACTAACGTGAACACGTATGATATTTCGTTTCGGACATGCTGATATTGCATGGAGTTGCAATCTCTCATACTGATATTGCACAGAGTTGCAATCGATCATGCTAAATTAAAATTTAGATATTTAATTGATCATTAATTTTGCTCAACATGTGTCATTATTAAGAGTTCATTTTGAAATTTTCTTGATTGAGTATTTAACAAGATTTATAAACAAATGTCCTAATTCGATGGGAGTCGGATAACGAAGTAGATATTATGGGATAAATTTAAATCATATGTCCAAGAGATCCAAAAAATATGTATTTGATTAATCATCAGAAGGGATCAGCGAGAAGCTAGCATTTCGAGCGGATCTTCGTTCGATGAACCTTCGATCTGTGTTGCAGATTCGTATGAATCATTTATAGAGATCGAACGCTTGTGCGGCTTCAAAGACAACAACAGATTCAATCGCGGAGTTCTCGATCCATGTAAAGATAAGAGATCTAATCTTTTGTTGACATGGATGCGATCTAGGATTAGATCTAAAATTATTATAAATCTAGATATTGATGTGATCAATACCACTTATGATTAACTTAATTTTAGATTTATATTTGCATCATAACATGTTATAGATTCTTGACGTAGGATTTTGTAATTTGATTACATGCATTTGTAGATTAAATAATTTAATCTATGTCTTCCACTACTCTTTATTTCGAAAAAAAATTAAAATCTATGCATCAAATTCTGATCTATGTTTGATCAAATATGAAAATTATTATTTAAAACTGGTCTTAAATATATATGGAAACAGTCGGTTATCTAAATATGGTAAGATTTATAAATAGATACCCAAATCCGTATATGGAACTAGTCTGGCACGATATTTCTATACGATCCAAACCGTCCAATTTCAACCTCCACTCGTTTCTAATTCAGTTTCACAAGTAATGTCATTTTGACTTCTATTTCTATCTCTAATAAATGGGTTTCTTTGCTTGTTTGGGTTGAGCAAGCGTGTCGCATTTTGCAACGGGACGTATTGCTTCTGTCCATTTCGATCGCTAGTTCACCAATCTGGACCTCTTTCCGATGTTTTGTGCCACGTTAGTTATCACTTGTCACTAATAATTTATTGCTAATTTCCTCGGTAAGCTTGATTCATTCAAGTAGTACATTAATCAACATCCGGGAGCCGCGTCAACGCGGCAACTTTATTTAAAAACTTCCCGTTCACGTGCTCCTTCAGATCATTTTACTTAACATGGTCTCGTACAAAGCCCGGTGTCTTGGGAATTAAGATGTCCACCTGCACAGTTGTACTGCGAGCGTGATTGTACCAAAACCGTTCTGCAGAGACATCGGAAATGCAGTAATTGGATAATGGAGCTGGCGTCAACAATACGAACCACCATCCCGGTAATGCCCCGGAAATGGAAAAATTTTGTTAAAAATATCGGCTTATTTTTAACAGTTCATTTTACTATTTTAGCCCCCATTTTTTTTTTTAGAAAAAAAAAAAAAAACCAAACCTGTCTCTCTCTTCGGCTCCCTCGTCTCTATATAAAGAACTGGAGCTTGCAGCAGAGAGGCGCTAAAGAGAGCGCTCTCCAAACCCTCGGCGTTTGGTTCCGCGTTTCTTGGCGGAGTGGAGTTGAGCTGCTCGTTGGGCGATTCATTCCGGCCAGATACGGCAATGGGGGCGGCGATCCTCTCCGATCTCCTGACGGAGATTCTGATTCCGGTGGCCGCAGTCGTCGGGATCGTCTTCGCCCTGATCCAGTGGATGTTGGTCTCCAAGGTGAAGCTCTCACCAGAGCAGCACCCGCCGGCGAGCGGAAACAAGAACGGTTACACCGACTACCTCATCGAGGAGGAGGAAGGCCTCAACGACCACAACGTCGTCGTCAAGTGCGCCGACATCCAGAGCGCCATTTCTGAGGGTGAGAAATGTTTTATTGGATCTTTTGCTTTTCGATATTTCTTTCTTTCGTTCTTTCAGATCTGCTGGTTTTGCGGTCTGAGCTTTTTATGCTCAAAATCAAGATACGGTGTAGCTTCTTGCTTTCGTGCAGATCTCCCCGATAGTTGAAAGAAAAGGGTTTTTTTTTTTTGCCTTTTTTGGGGTCTTGATTAGATCTACTCGTTAATTTTACGAGCCGTCTTGTACTTTTTGAATTGTAACTGATATTTCTGGTTGTAACATTTTTTATTTTCAAGATTTTGTCTGACTTTTGGCAGAAAAAAAACAACTTTTCCCCTCCAGGATTTCTGTTTTGATGAGTATAATTATTCTAGGAGAGCTTTTGTTAACTTTTTTGACCTCAAGAGGTGAAATTTTTCAATTAGTTTGCTTTCCGTCATCTCTATGTATGGTTTTTTTCTTCCTACTTTCATGTAAACAATTCTTTTGCATTTGCGTTCCATATGGCTTCTATAGCTTACAATTTGTGCTTCAGACATAAGCCAGATCTTATATCAAATTTTACTTTTATCTTCGTTTATACCTTCTTAAGCCATTTTTTGCCGAGATTTCTAATATATTTATGACTGGTATTATGCTGGTGTTGGTCTTCGGTTATACTATTTTCTCCGTTTTATTTCTTTCGATTTCTTATATTTCTTCCCGTCACCAAGTAAATTTTGAAACGTCTAAACTTTTGCTGAATTTGTTCCATGAATATTTGTTCGGTGGTCAAAGGAAAATGTTGCGTACTGTGGTCCTCAAGATAGTTCTGGTTGATGTTGGACACTTTTTTAAGAAGATAAGCAGTTGTTGGTTGTGGTCCTCCGAAATGTTTGTCAGATTAGATTTGTTCTGACTTCGCTATGTAATTCTTTTTTACTCTTGCAGCCTTCCTACCTCAATATTCTTGTTTCTCATAGAAATGGTGGGCTATGGCGTCAATACGATATTTGTGTTCTCATACCTGGCGTTAGTTATCCTTATAAGAATGCGCAATTATTCTTTTTTATATGGTTATTAGGGTCGCTCTTTGCTAAAATAAAATCGTGTCCTTTATTAGATCCTCACGAGAGGATCATCATGGAATTTTGTTAAATGAGATCCTAGATTGATTCTCATCTGTATATTCCACTTGCACGACCTTCCTATCTAATGATTCTTCGGAATCAACTACTGGATTTTATGCGCTGCCAATTAGATCTTGCTTATAACATGAATGAACGTACATTGTGAAATTAATCATCCCAAAAATTTGTTTATTAACCCGATATCTTATTGTTACAAGTAGCAACGTAGTGTGTTTCTCATAAATAATAAGCTTTCTTGGATGGCCATGGAAGAAAAGTGATTTTTGACCAATGACCTTGCATAAACACATAATTGCTTTGATATTCATGTTAGGCTGACTGATCTTTGTCTTCTATCTGTATCCAGCTAAGAGTCATACTTTGTGAAAAGGTATGTGATCTGCTGAGATTAGACATTCTTTTAATGCAATTGCGAATAGAAGCATGTGCATGGGATGTGAAAAAAAAGCAGTTTTATGGAGTTATTTCATCCAGATTCATTATCCTGTGAGCAGAGAAGACCACATATCCCTATCTTCCTCTTCACTCTTTGTTATGATCTGAGCTGTTCTGCATGGACCAGGCTTATATTTCATTATAGGGTTGTATTCTTTTAATCAATGTTTCCATTAGTATTTTGTCTAATTTTGTATATATTGCTGATTAGATTTTTGTATTGGATTTACTGGCTGTGAAGGTAGGTCTTCTACTATAAAATTACTATATAATTAACTTGTGTTGCTTTTATTTACGCACTTAACAACCTCATTATTAAGTTGTTGTGAAATGAGTTGTGAACTCTGTCTAGATCCATGAATTTGTTTTGGTACTTCTTTTCGTTTCTTTCTCTTTAAATTTGTTTATTTTGTTCATGGTGTTGAATCAAAAAAGTTTTTCTTAGTGCGGCATGTCATTTTGGAATGTAACATTCAGCCTGTTTATGCATGTTAACAGGAGCTACATCTTTCCTTTTCACGGAATATCAGTATGTTGGGGTGTTCATGGTGGCTTTTGCAATTCTGATCTTCCTCTTCCTTGGCTCTGTGGAGGGCTTCAGCACAAAGAGTCAGCCCTGCACCTATAGCAAGGATAAGACTTGCAAGCCTGCCCTTGCTAATGCCATTTTTAGCACAGTGTCTTTCTTGCTTGGTGCAATCACCTCTGTGGTTTCTGGTTTTCTTGGGATGAAGATTGCAACATATGCAAATGCCAGGACTACTTTGGAGGCCAGGAAGGGTGTTGGAAAGGCATTCATTACTGCATTCCGGTCTGGTGCAGTAATGGGGTTTTTGCTTGCTGCAAATGGGCTTCTGGTACTCTTCATTGCAATCAACCTCTTCAAGTTGTATTATGGAGAAGACTGGGAAGGCCTTTTTGAGGCTATTACTGGGTATGGCCTTGGTGGTTCTTCCATGGCCCTTTTTGGGAGAGTTGGTGGAGGCATTTATACAAAAGCTGCTGATGTTGGTGCTGACCTTGTTGGAAAGGTTGAAAGGAACATCCCTGAGGATGACCCTAGAAACCCAGCTGTAAGAACCTCTGCCCTTCATGAAAACACTTAGTTTTGGTACACTCATTTTTCATCCCTTGCTGCATATTATCTTTCCATGATGTATGTTCTGCCACGGATCTCTTACATTGTTTTAGGATGATAAGATTATTTTCTCTTTTTTCAGTGCCATATCATTTTAACTCCTTGTTATAACCAAAATCTTAGTTACCAGAATTTTTGTTTATACTTCCAACACATTGTAGCTTTTGTTTAACTGCAGATATTTTCTGTTCTTCCTTTAGAGGTTGATGTATTTTTTGACATGATTTATAGGTGATTGCTGACAATGTTGGTGATAATGTTGGTGATATTGCTGGTATGGGGTCGGATCTGTTTGGCTCATATGCTGAGTCTTCCTGTGCTGCCCTTGTGGTTGCCTCAATCTCTTCATTCGGAGTTAACCATGAACTGACTGCCATGCTGTACCCCCTGCTCATTAGCTCCATTGGTATCATTGTTTGTTTGGTCACTACTCTCTTTGCAACTAATTTCTTTGAGATAAAGGCAGTGAACGAGATCGAGCCTGCACTTAAGAGGCAGCTCATAATCTCCACCGCTCTTATGACTGTGGGAATTGGGATTGTTAGTTGGATAGCTCTCCCATCAACCTTTACGATCTTCAATTTCGGTGCCCAGAAGACCGTAAAGAACTGGTAAGCTGCATGTAACTTTATTTCTTGTTTGCCTAGCAAGGTTACGATCGTTTTTTCATCAACACCTTATTTTGCTGTGTTGGAATTTGACAGGGAGCTGTTCTTCTGTGTGGCAATTGGTTTGTGGGCTGGCCTCATCATAGGTTTTGTTACTGAATACTATACAAGCAATGCATACAGGTCTGCTAATTAGTTTCCCTTTTTTTTAAAAAAATTATGATGGTCAAATACTTTCTGTTACCTCATGTTCTAGTTTGGTTATCTTTATTTTAATTCTACTTCCCCCTATGCAGCCCTGTGCAAGATGTTGCTGATTCATGTAGAACTGGAGCTGCCACTAATGTTATCTTCGGGCTTGCTTTGGGATACAAATCTGTCATCATTCCAATTTTTGCGATTGCTGTCAGCATATTTGTTAGTTTTAGTTTTGCTGCTATGTATGGTATCGCAGTTGCTGCTCTAGGAATGCTGAGCACCATTGCTACTGGGCTTGCCATTGATGCATATGGGCCCATCAGTGACAATGCTGGAGGTATTGCTGAGATGGCTGGAATGAGCCACAGAATTCGTGAGAGAACTGATGCTCTAGATGCTGCTGGAAACACTACTGCTGCCATTGGAAAGGTATTGTTGTTACTTCTTGTGATAAGATAATTCTCGTCATCATAACTTGTCTTGATTGTGCATTTCAATGGATCCCTCGTCTCTTTTCCTTTTTTTTTTTTTCAGGGATTTGCTATTGGTTCAGCTGCCTTGGTATCTCTGGCACTTTTTGGCGCCTTTGTTAGCCGAGCAGAGATTTCAACCGTTGATGTTCTCACCCCTAAAGTCTTCATTGGATTGCTTGTTGGTGCAATGCTTCCTTACTGGTTCTCAGCCATGACCATGAAGAGTGTTGGTAGTGCAGCTCTCAAGATGGTTGAAGAAGTCCGCAGGCAGTTCAACACCATTCCTGGGCTTATGGAGGGAAGCACTAAACCAGACTATGCAACCTGTGTCAAGATATCCACAGATGCTTCTATCAAGGAAATGATTCCTCCTGGTGCTCTTGTCATGCTCACCCCTCTAATCGTGGGAACCTTCTTTGGTGTGGAAACTCTGTCAGGAGTCCTTGCAGGCTCTCTTGTTTCCGGTGTTCAGGTTAGCAGCGATTCTCTATATTCAAAGTCGTTTCATACTTTTAATATGGTATTGTCCGGTCCTGAATTGGTTTTACTATGTGACAGATTGCTATCTCTGCATCCAACACTGGTGGTGCATGGGACAATGCAAAGAAATATATCGAGGTAAATTATTCCATATTTGTTTTTATTTCCTGGCCTTTCAAACATTGGGAGTGAATTAACCGAGCCTTAACCTCCATCAATGGTATGGGGTGAGATATCCAAGTCCTTACAAAATATCCCCCTTTTTCCTGTTTGTTTTAGGCTGGAGCTTCGGAGCATGCCAGGACTCTTGGTCCCAAAGGATCAGATCCCCACAAGGCCGCGGTGATTGGTGACACAATTGGGGACCCTCTCAAAGACACATCAGGACCATCGCTCAACATTCTCATCAAGCTTATGGCAGTGGAGTCACTTGTGTTTGCCCCTTTCTTCGCCACACATGGAGGTCTTCTCTTCAAGATCTTCTAAAGGAGAAGAAAGAGTTGCTTCATCGCTTAAGAAAATCCATCCTACCCCTCTGCACCGCTACATCATCACCCGACCTCATCCTCTTTCTATTTATCTTCCTCCCTGATCTTCTATACTTGGACTTCGATTTTTATTTTTATCTTTGGTCCATAGTTTCAAGTTCTTGCGGTGTTACGTTCGAGTCCCCATCTTTGCTGGACATGAGCAGTTAAATTTTCCTTGTGCTGGATAAATTGTGATGATGATGACAATGATGATCTCAGAAAGAGTTATAGGACGGTTTTCACGAAATCTTGCGGTCCGCCTGCTTATCATTTTTCTCGTGCACCCAAGCTTCCAAGTGATCAATCCATTTTTTCTAGTATTTAAAGGCAGATGGCTATGGTGCCAAAGGCATGAATCTTTTATTAGGTGTTTACGTACGTATTGAGTCGTTCGTTCAAAGCCCTGGCATGGTTGGCTTGAGGACAAGCCAACTGAAACTAGGAATGCCTCAAGCCAACTGAAACTAGGAATGCAAGAAGTTTTCAGTTTCGTAGCTGCTTTCTATTTCCTACCGTTGGTGGTCGTGTGTCACGCTGTTCGATAGGAGCATGGGAGCCTGTTCCGCAGCATTGGAACCTGTTCAGCTTTTTCTTCGTCACCGTCCTCCGGCTCTCAAAGGCATTGAAGGGTTTCTAGAGTTGGTAGTTTAGAGCTATATATTACTCATATGGCTTGTTTGCAATATCGTGGCCGGGTAATTTTCATGAAGCGCACCATCTTACTTGAGGATCACGTGATATTTTCATCGCGCGACATGATGGCTCTAGCTGGCTCTAGCTTTTTCACAGATGATGGCAGCATGCTCTATGACGTTGTTAATTTCAATCTTTTTAAATATATGAAAAATTACTTTGATTCTTATTGCATAATAAAGAATTAATTTTAAGACATCTTTGCCTCCATTGTAAATCTAGTTAAAATTTTTTCTCCTCTCCCAAAACATCATTTTGTTTTTCCTCCACTTTGGCGATCAGTATTTTTCTCATTTTTTTGGGAAGAAGCAAAGCATCTTGATCGGACTATCTCTGCGGAGAGCGTTTTGACATACTACGAAATATGTTCTATTGGTTGAGGAAGCATTTTTAGATAACAATTGTGGTGAACGTTTTATTCAATTATGGTTCTTAAAAAGTTTGAGTTTAGAAGGCATTGAGGAGAAGACAACGAACAAAAAGAAGTTTGAGTTTAGAAAGCGTTGAGGAGAAGACAACGAAGAAAAAAAAATGATCAAGAGAATACAGTAATGGTTGTTTACAGAAATGATCAAGACAATGAAGAAAAAGAAATGATCAAGAGAATACAGCAATGGTTGTTTACAAAGAAAAAGATGCCCCTACAACCTTGGGAGACATAAAATAGAGAAAAGAGAAGAACGTAAACTCCTTTTAAGATATAGGGCACTCCTTTCAAGGTTTAGAACATTTATTAAAGATTTTTTTACTTCTTTGATTCCTTCCAGAGCAATTTACTTTTAAGTTTTATATTAACTAAGTATAACCTCCTTCCATTAACAAATATCTGACTAATAGGTAAAAATTATGACATTCTATAGTAATACATATCACGCCGAATGAAGTTTATGTTATCGTGTATCAAAATCATAATCTTCGAGATCTAAAACTATCTTCAGAAGGTGTTTACCTACAAGATATAATAATATTAATATAGAATCTCATAAATTTGATATAAAATATCATAAAAATGATAAAAATTTTTGGTAGATCTCGATCTTACCAGAAAGCTCATCACTTTCTTTATCTCTCTATAATTTGAGAATAATTAATAATTTTTTTTAAATAGTTAAAAAGTTAAAATATGATAAATAAAAATTACTTACCATGTGTTTCATATGGCAAGCGAATGGCCTCGAACCCTCATAATGCGAGACTGTCTATCTCGCCTGATTCACGATATTTTTAGTACATCGATACTGCACAGCTTATAATCAAATTAGTTAGTAAATAATTAAATTTTAAAATAAATAATTTAATTATTAAATTTTAAATAAAAAAAATTATCTGATATGCTGGATCCTCGTACGTGTGGTATATGATAGCCCAGTCCTCAATACTAATGCTGTCATATGGCCACTACCGCGCTGCCTCTGTTAGATGGGTGCCCAAGAAGCCAAATTGGCCGACACTTATAAAATACTTTCTAAAAATATTTTTATAATTTTAATTTAAAATTAATAAATAAATTATTTATTCTATCACATTGTGTATTAAAGTATCTGTGATATATCCATTAAATTAACGGATATGATAATGAAGGAAAAACATTATTTTTCGCTGTAGGATTGTGCAAATCTGAGGAGGATTTTTCTAAAAATTTTTAAATGATCTGATCAAATCTAAGAGTTTCCAGATCTAATCATGATGATCTAATATTAAAAATTAAAAAATTAAAATTAAATCAGATTTAATTTAAAGTATCTGATTGGGTAATCTAATTATCCTATAATGATCCTATTGATTCCTGAGGTTCTAGAAGGAGCCGTGCACGCGCCTGATCTCTACCAGTATCTACTTGGGTAGGATTTGAACGTCTTCTTCTCACGAACCTTTTCTCCAAAAATCAGATCTGGATCTGATCCGAAGGATCTTCAAAACTATTTCTGAAGGCAACTCGTCCGTCATACGAACATCATTGCGTAGATCCTAAATATTATGCCAAAAATCTTAGATCTTCTTCTCAGATTTGTGCCTAACTTTTTAAGCTTATAGAAGAGAAGAAGAGAGAGGATAAAGGGGGTGTGGCATATCAAGGATGACAGACTTTGGGCGTGGAAAATTATTTCTTGCGTTGCATGCACTTTAACGTGAGAAAGGCTTTTATATCCAACACCTACTTAGAGTCCCTTTTGACCAAAATAACTGATTTATTTTATCATTAGGACTCTAAAATTGAGATAATCAGAACTTGCTCGCTAAAT
>QRFJ01000010.1:2953319-2991985 GCA_006176705.1 Cocos nucifera
AAATGTTGGCTCACCTACATAATGTTTAGAAACAGAGTCGCGCAGCAAATATCAAGTCACTAAACGACTATTCAAGGCTAAGATGCGTGATGGGCGTCGTCCAAGATTCATTGTCTGATATATCAAGGACTTGGAAGAGCTTGAGAAGCCGGATGAAGTTAGACTTGGACTACAGAATGATAATTCTAAATCCTTGACTGATGCATGGGCAGTTCATCATGAATACCATATGCATAAACTTCAAAAACTCCTTGGCTGAAATAATGAATGCTGGTTACGCTGAACTTTCCATGAAAAATTCTAAAGGCCAGTACTTGCTATGAACGACTTCTTCCAGAGAAAGTCTTTTGGAAAAATAAAAATCTATGAAAACAAAGATGAGGAAAAAGAAAAGACAGGCCGAAGAAGGCCATGACAAGAAAGTGTTCATTGCAACAGCACGGCACTGGAAGCGAAACTGCCCTACTTACCTGGCCACCCTAAAGAAGAAGGAGGCAGGTCCTTCTGAAGGTATGCTCGTTATTGAGTCTAACCTTACGATTTCTTCTGCATCCAATTGGGTGCTTGACTCTGGTTCTAGTGCTCACTTGTGCACTTCTATGCAGGATCTTGAAGATAGCAGGAGGCTGAGGGATGGTTAGATGATCTTATGCATCGAAAATGAAGCAAGGATTACTGCCGTGATCGTGAAAATATACACTCTTCGACTACCATCTAGTTTAGACTTAGTATTAAAAGATTGTTAGTATGTACCTGCAGCAAACAGAAATTTGATTTCTATTTCTTGTCTTGCATTAGAAGGCTATATAATTAGTTTTCTTAAGGACCATTGTAACATTCTTTATGAAAAAAATAAAATTGTAAATAGTTTTCTTATTAATGGTCATTATCAGTTACATGTTGATATATCTATTTTTAACTTTGAGCAAAATATGAATGTCATAAAATCAAAACGTCCTAGGGATAGTCCTAATGATAGGTATCTATGGCACCTAAGATTAGGTCATATAGCAGAAGATAGAATTAACAAATTAGAGAAAACTGGGCTATTGAGTCCATTGACTTTCGAGTCATATCCAATTTGTGAATCCTGTCTTCATGGCAAAATAACTAAGCTCCCTTTTGTAGGATATAGGAAAAAGGCCATAGATCTTTTGCCCTAGTACATACAGATGTGTGCGGCCCATTTGATGTGCCGGCTAGAGGCAACTTAGTCTACTTCATAATCTTTACCGATGATTTATCTAGGTATGGATATGTGTATCTTATGAGACACAAGTCTGAAGCGTTTGAAAAGTTCAAAAAATTCAGACATGAAGTAAAAAAGCAAATTGAAAAATCCATTAAGGTTCTTTGATCAGATCGAGGAGGTGAATACCTTAGTCGAGAATTCCTGAACTATCTCAAGAAAAATGACATAGTCTCTCAATGGACTCCACCAGAAATACCTCAACTCAACGGAGTTTCAGAATGGAGAAACCGGATCCTATTAGATATGGTTCGATCCATGATGAGCTTCATAGACCTTCCTGATTTTCTTTGAAGATACTGTTTGTTATCTGCAATTTACTTACTGAATAGGGTTCCTTCTAAACTTATTTCTACCATACCATATGAGATATGGCATGGTAAGAAACCAAGTCTGAGTCATCTCAAAATTTGGGGTTGTCTGGCTCATATCAAAAGACAACAAGTGGATAAGTTAGACTTTAGGTCCTTTAGAGCTCGATTCATAGGATATCCTAAAGAGTCATTAGGATATTATTTCTACATTTTAGAAGATCATAATGTGATTGTGAGTCGACATGCCATCTTTTTTGAAAAATAGCTTATTCAAGATAGCGGCATTGGAAAGCAGATCAAGCTCGATGAGAAAGTCTCACAAGAGCAATGAGCTAAGGACCAAATAAACCAAATCAAATTAAGCCAATTCAAACACTACCTCCTCTACCTCGTAGATCGGAAAGAATTTTTCGTCCTCCTGAAAGATACTTAGGTACTATTTCAGAAGATGTAGAGAAAATGTTCCACATAGGTAATGAGGTTCATGGTGATGATCCCAAAACCTCTAACGAGATGATTTCAGATATTGACTCCGAGAAATGGTTAGAGGCAATGAAGTCAGAAATTGACTTGATGCACTCAAATCAAGTCTGAACTTTGGTAGATCCACCAGAAGGTATAGTACCTATTGGGTGTAAATGGATCTTCAAGAGAAAGATTGGTGCAGATGAAAATGTAGAGACATTCAAGGCTAGACTAGTGGCAAAAGGTTATAGTCAACGCGAAGGCATTGACTATCAGGATACCTTTTCCCAGTGGCTATGCTAAAATCCATCCGCACATTGCTTGCCTGTTGCAGCCTATTTTGATTATGAAATATGGCAAATGGACGTGAAAATGGCATTCTTAAATGGATATCTTGAGGAAGATATCTATATGGAACAGCCGCTAGGTTTCACATCCAGTGATACTGATCACAAGGTTTGCAAGCTGCAAAGGTCCATATATGGACTTAAGCAAGCATCTCGGAGCTGGAACACTCGTTTCAATGATGTGATCAAAATGTTTGGTTTCATCAAAAATGAAGAGGAACCGTATGTGTCTTCAAAAAGGGTCAGTGGGAGCGCTGTTGTCTTCCTCGTATTGTACGTGGATGACATCCTCCTTATTGGGAATGATATTCCCATGTTGACATCAGTCAAAATATGGTTGTCCAAGGAATTCTCCATGAAAGACCTAGGTGAAGCATCCTTTATTCTAGGAATTAAGGTCTATAGGGATAGACCGAATAGGATGCTAGGACTTTCACAGAAGATGTACATAGAGGAAAGTACTAAAGAGGTTTAGTATGGAAAACTCTAAGAGGGGATTAATACCCTTCAGACATGGTATTCATCTTTCCAAGAAGATGTGCCCTAGCACACCTGAGGAAATAGAATGCATGAGCAAGATCCCTTATGCTTCTGCAATAGGGAGCCTCATGTATGCCATGCTATGTACACGACCTGATATAGCCCATGCTGTGAGTGTCACAAGCAGATATCAGTCAAATCCAGGTGAAGAACACTGGACTTCTGTGAAATGTATCCTTAAGTACTTGAGAAGAACTAAGGATATGATGTTGGTCTTTGGTAATGGAGAACTCCAAGTCCAGGGATACACAGACTCGGAACTTTCATGTCCGATATAGATGATCGAAAGTCGACATCTGGAGTCTGTTTGTGTGCAATGGTGGAGCTGTCAGCTTGAAAGAGTTCCAAGCAAACGTGATAGCAGATTCCACCATGGAAGCAGAATATATCGCTGCATCAGAGGCTGCGAAGGAAGCATTCTGGTACAAGAAGTTTGCTGCAGAAATTGGAGTAATGCCATCAGATGCCATTCCTCTATACTGCGACAACAATGGTGCCATAGCCCTTGCTAAGGAGCCAAGGTCTCATCAAAAATTCCAAGCACATTGAGCGGCGATACCACCTCATCCGCGATTACCTCGAGAAGGATTATGTCGAGGTCAAGAGAGTCGACTCCACAGATAATGTGGCAGACCCACTTACAAAGCGTTGGGCCAGCAGAAGATCGAAGCCCACCTTGAGAAGATGGGACTTAGACTTGTAGCCAATTGGCTTTAGGATAAGTGGAAGATTGTTAGATATATGTGCCCTAGAAGCCAGAATTGGCTGACACTTGTAATACACTTCTAGGGGCAAAATTATAATTTTGACTAAAATCAATAAAATGGGTTATTTTCTATCACATATGTGTATTTAGTGTCTGTGATACATCCTTTGAGTTAATGATAATGATAATTCATATTTTTAAGAGTTGAAAATTTAAGACATGAATAATCATTATTAACTCATAAAATGCTCCCGACCATAGGATCATCACGAGGATGGTGATTGATCCGGAAGGTTGGTGTACAATCGCTTCTCTTTAGTAGATGAGTCTTGAGTCTACGGTGTGGAGACACCGGGCGAGAGTACAGGTACTCGTTAGAGAATGAGGGCACTGAGCGTGACCACCTCGAGTAGTCATTAGGGAGTCTATCCTTCTCGTCGAATGACTGACTCGATGCTGCAGTGTAGTGTCTGGTTCTTTGACCTGAGATGCATCGACAGTTCACCTTGAGGGTGTTATAGTTTGACTACACCATTACTCGGTCTCCTAGCCATATGGAACCCTGAGGTGTATGTTGGCTATAGCATGTTCATTGTAGGAACTGGATTGCATCAAGATGGAATCTATCTACCTCGGTGGTAGAGGAGCAGCCCTATGATGATCATGAGAATCAAGTCCAGAAGCCATGGCCATGGCAGAGAGTGAAATAATAGAAAGAGTTTCTATTTAGTTTTTCACATCGGACTCGAATCGAATGATTACATCATATGACAGAGACTAGGGTTTGACGAGTTCACCTTAACCCTAATCTGATCGGGGCTCAAGATAGAAGAACTTAATCACACAAAGGTAGCTGCACCAAGAGGTTCATTTTCAGCTTTTGATGGGTTGCCACCATATACTGCTAGGTGTCACTGGTGGATTTTGGGAGCAATTAGAATGATTTAGATGATCGATCATTCTAGCTGTCTGAATCAGAAGAGTTCTGATCCATTCGAAAGGAGTTTCGATGATGTCGATGATAGAGATCATGACATATCCCATTACCATACAGAACTGAACCTAACTGGGTCACACAAACAAGGGTTTGATCTGGTGATCATCAATTGAACTGATCTAGTTCAATTGATCTGAATGAGATTCAATTAGGTTCAAGAAAATCGTGCTAGCACTCGATTGAACCTAACGTTCTTCTTTTGCTATCATAAATAAGTTGTCTCGACTGAGCCAAAGGAGTTTGTGCTCAATCAGAGGCCTTTACCTATGGTCTGACTGGAAGCTTGTCCAAGTCAGAAAAGGTTGTCTTATTTATAAGATAAATTTGACATTACCTGCCATTTTTGGTCACCTACCATTTCTTGTTCTTTGACTTTGGTCAAACATTGACCTTTGACCTTGGACATCTTGACCCATGTGTCATGCACCTATTGGAGAGCTGGTGGGGGCCTGTCCCCCTCTGAAAATTAGAAAGAAGGGGGCGCCATCCGGATGGCGTGTGCCCATGGATAGGGACGTCCGGAGTCCTTGTTGGACAGTGGGACTCCATCTGCTTTTGGATTCCAATTAGAGTTCCCTAAGGTTCCACTTTGATCTGGTCTTAGGCACCCTCTAAGAAGGAATCCATGGGTCTCTCATCTGATTGGATCAGGTGATGTCATCCACTAATCAATTTTAGATCTGATTGAACGAAGCAACGTGATTGGCCGAGGTGATGTAGCACTGCATGGCACAGTAGAGTCTATAAAAAGACCCTGTCTACGCCCACTTTTGAGAACTCATCTTCCAAGCCACGCCCCAAGGCTGTCTCTCTTCCTTTTTTATGCCACCATCTGGCCCTCTCCCTCCTCTCCACATCCAAGAAAGTTGGGTTCTTTTGATTAGTGCGAGTCAAGCAAGAAAGGCTGATGAAAAAGGAAGAAGGTAGCACTGCTGCAGAGACAACGGGTGATCTTCAGCAGGTATTTTGAAGATCCTCCAAATTAGATCTAGATCTGATTTTTGAAAAAAAAAAAGAGAAAAAGAAGATCTTCAGATCCAGTCCGAATGGATACCGATAGAGGCCAGGCGCTTGCATGGCTAGATTTAGAACCTCAAAGCTTCATCAGGATCATCAACGGATAATCAGATCACCCAAGATCAAGGTAAAAATTAATTTAAAATTAATTTAATTTTATTTTTTTAATTATCAGATTATAAATCAGATTTGAAAAATGTCAGATCTGATATGAATCTAAGAGAAAATTTTTGAAATATGCCACTCGATCCAATCAGATCTAAACGAATCTGATCCGAAAAATCAAGATTTTTCTTCACATACACCTCAAAATTTTGAATGGCTAGGAGATCGAGTTATAGTGTAGTCAAACTATAACATCCTTAAGGTAAACTGCCGATGCACCTCAAGTCAAAGAACCAGATGTACCACTACAGCATCGAGTCAGTCATCGACGAGAAGGTAGACTTTCTTATGACTACTCGAGGTGGTCACGCTCAGTACCCTCATTCTCTAACGAGTATCTGTACTCTCACTCTAGTGTCTCCATACCATAGACTCAAAATATGTCTATTCTAAGAAAGTGATTGTAGATAAACCTTCTAGATCGATCACCATCCTTATGATAATCCTATGGTCGGAAGTAGTTTATGAGTTAATTATGAAAATTCATGTCTTAAATTTTCAACTCTTAAAAATATGAATTGTCATTACCATTAATTCAAAGAATGTATTACAGATACTTTTAAATACACACTATGATAGAGGATAATCAATTTATTAATTTATAGTCAAAATTATAAAATTGCTCTTAGAAGTGTATTACAAGTGACAACCAATCTGACTTCTAGGGCACACATCTAACAAACTTTCACTTGACCTAAAGCCAATTGACTACAAATCTAAGTCCCATCTTCTCAAGATGGGCTTCGATCTTCTACTGGCTTAATGATTTTGTCAGCGGGTCAGCCGCATTGTCTATAATATCAACTCTTTTGACCTCGACGTATCTCTTCTCGAGGTAATCATGGATGAGGTGGTATCGCCGCTCGATGTACTTAGATTTCTGGTGAGACCTCGGCTCCTTAGCTAGGGCTATGGTACCATTGTTGTTGTAGTACAGAGGGATGGCATCACTCCGAGTGCTGTGATAAATTTTTTATAATAGAATACCTCCTTTGCAACTTCCAACGTAGCAATGTACTCTACTTTCATTGTGGAATCTACTATCACAGTCTGCTTGGAATTTTTTCAGCTGACAGCACCAATATTGCACACAAACAGACTTTTAGATATCGACTTTCGATCATCTATATCGAAAATAAAATCTGAGTCTGTATATCCCTAGACCTAGAGTTCTCCATTATCAAAGACTAGAAACATATCCTTAGTTCTTCTTAAGTACTTAAGGATATATTTCACAGAAGTCCAGTGCTTTTCATCTGGATTCGACTGATACCTGCTCATGACACTCATAGCATGGGCAATATCAGATCATGTACATAGCATGGCATACATGAAGCTTCCTATTGTTGAAGCATAAGGGATCTTGCTCATGCGTTCAATCTCCTTAAGTGTGTTGTGACATATTTTCTTGGAGAGATAAATGCCATATTCGAAGGACACCAATCCCCTCTTAGAGTTTTCCATGCGAAACCTCTTTAGCACCTCCTCTATGTACATCTTCTGTGAGAGACCCAGCATCCTATTTGGTCTATCTTTATAGACCTTAATTCCTAGAATAAAGGATGCCTCTCCTAGGTCTTTCATGGAGAATTCTTTAGACAACCATATTTTAATTGTAGTCAATATGAGATATTTCCAATTAGGAGGATGTCATCCACAGACAGTATGAAAAAGACAATAGCACTCTCACTGACCTTTTTGAAAATATAGGGCTCTTCTTCGTTCTTGATGAATCCAAACGATTTGATCACATCATTGAAATGAGCATTCCAGCTTCGAGATGCTTGTTTAAGTCCATATATGGACCTTTGCAGCTTGCAGACCTTATAATCAGTATCACTGGATGTGAAATCCAGCGACTGTTTCATATAGATATTTTTCTCAAGATATCCATTTAAGAATGTCGTTTTCACGTCCATCTGCCATATTTCATAATTGAAATAGGCTACAATAGCAAGTAATGTGTGGATGGATTTGAGCGTGGCTACTGATGAAAAAGTATCCTAATAGTTAATGCTTTCACACTGATTATATCCTTTTGCTACGAGTCTTACTTTGAATGTTTCTACATTTTGATCAGCACCTATCTTTCTCTTAAAAATCTATTTACACCCAATAGGTATTTACACTCAATAGGTACTATACCTTTAGGTGGATCTACCAAGGTCCAGACTTGGTTCGAGTGCATTGAGTCAATCTCTGACTTCATTGCCTCTAACCATTTCTCAGAGTCGATATCTGATATCGCCTTATCATAGGTTTTGGGATCATCACCATGAACCATTTTTCCTATGAGGAACATTTTCACTACGTCCTTTGAAATAGTACCTAAGTTCTTTCAGAGGAATGAAAAATTCTTTCTGATCTACGAGGTGGACGAGATAGTGACTGGACTGGCTCAATCTGATTGGATTCCATAGGTTTCTTAGCTCATGGCTCTTGGAAGACTTTCAACTTGAGCCTAATCTATCTTTCGATGCCATCATCTTGAATAAACTATTTTTCAAGAAAGATGGCATGTCGACTTACAATCATATTATGATCTTTCGAAAGATAGAAAAAATATCCTAATGACTCTTTAGGATATTTAATAAATTTAGCTCTAAAGAATCTAAACTCTAATTTGTTCGTTTGTTGTCTCTTAACATAGGCCGGACAATCCCAAATTCTGAGATAACTTAGACTTGATTTCTTACCATATCATATCTTATACAGTGTGATAGGAATGATTTTAAATGGAATCCTATTCAATAGATATATAGCGGTCAACAGACTATGTCCCCAAAGAAACTCAGGAAGGTCTGTGAAGCTCATCATGGATCGAACCATATCTAATAGGCTCCGATTTTTCTGTTCTAAAATCTCATTGAGTTGAGACGTTCTAGATGGAGTCCATTATGAGACTATGCCATTGTCCTTAAGATAGTCTAGGAATTTTCAACTAAGGTATTCGCCTCCTCAATCTAATCGAAGAATCTTAATGAATTTTTTTATTTATTTTTCTATTTCGAGTCTGAATTTCTTAAACTTTTTAAAAGCTTCATACTTGTGTTGCATCAAATACACATATCCGTATCGAGATAAATCATCGATAAAAATGATGAAGTAGATGTAATTGCCCATGGCTGGCACATCAAATGGACCGCATACATCAGTATATACTAGAGCAAGCAGGTCTGTGGCCCTTTCCTCATGTCCCATAAAAGAAAGCTTGGTCATTTTGCCATGAAGGCACGATTCATAAATCGGATATGATTCGGAAGTCAACGGACTCAATAGCTCAAATTTTTTTAATTTATTAATTCTATCTTCAGCTATATGACCTAGCCTAAGGTGCCAAAGATACATATCGTTTAGACTATTCCTAGATCGCTTTGATCCTATGACATTCATATTTTGCTCGATATTAAAAATAGAAATATCAATATGTAATTAATAGAGATCATTTATAAGAAAACCACCTATAATTTTATTTCTTTCATAAAAAATATTACAATGATCCTTAAGAAAACTAATTATATAGCCTTCCTATGCTAAACATGAAACATAAATCAAATTTCTACTTACTGCAGACACATAAAAATAGTCTCTAAGTACTATATCTAATCTTGATGATAATCATAGAGGATAGGTTTTCACTACCACAGCAGCAATTCTTGCTCCATTCTTAACGCACAGAATCATTTCACCATCCCTCAGCCTTCTACTATCCTCAAGACTCTGTATAGAAGTACACAAGTGAGCACTAAAACCAGAGTCAAGCATCCAACTGGATATAGAAAAAATCGTAAGATTAGATTCTATAACTAGCATACCTCCAGAAGGACTTGCCTCCTTCTTGTTCTTCAGGCTGGCAAGGTAAAGAGGATAGTTCCGCTTTCAATGGCCGTTAGTGTTGCAATAGAAATATTTTTCTTTATTAGCGGCCTTCTTCTTTGGCTCTGCCTTCTTCTTCTTTCCACCATTCATTTTCTACTTCTTCATAGACTTCTTCTTCTTCCCAAAAGATTTTCTTTCAGAAGAAGTCCATTTCACAGCAAGTACTGAGCTTTTAAAACTTTTCATAGAAAGCTCAGTAGTAACCAGCATATTTATGAGCTCAGCCAAGATATTTTGAAGTTTATGCATATGGTAGTTTATGATGAACTGTCTATACGCATCAGTCAAGGATTGAAGAATTATATCAGTCTATAGATCTTGATCTAACTTGACACCGAGCTTCTCAAGCTCTTCTAAGTTCTTGATCATCATCAAACAATGATCTTGAATCGACTGCCCATCACGCATTTGAACCTTAAAAAGTCTTTTAGTAATTTGATATTTAGCTACGTGACTCTGTTCACCAAACAACTCTTGCAGATGAACTAACATTTGGTGGCTAGTCTTAATATCTTCATGTTGGTGCTGGAGCTCATCAGATATCGAGCTCAACATGTAATACCCGACTTTGTTATCTTCATCCATCCACTTCTCGAGAGACACTTTCTAATCAACGGATGGATGGACTGGTAAAGTGGGAGGATCCTGTTCCAACATATGAGTCAACTTCTTGAAATCTAAAATAATTTTGAAGTTTCAGAGTCAATCCTTGTAGTTGGATTCAGTCAGTCTATGGATGTCCAGGATACGAGCAAGTGGGTTGGACGCAGACATTTTTCTATAAAGAGTCAAAATTTTTAGTTAGATTTTATAATTAAACTTAAATAATTTATTTAAAGATTTTATTTTTAAATAAATTAGGCTTTCACTATTTACTCGAATTCCTACACTTTCTTGGTAGAGATGCAAAAATCTTCATGATAATAGATTTTTAGTGGATAGTGCGGTTCCACCAACTGACTCATCATCTCACCTAACAGTTATTGATGATGGATCAATAGATGAGTGGACAACTCTTGTCCAATGATTCTTTAATCATGGTGCACCCTAACTTGATCTCTAATTCATGAATCTCACCATGTCCAAAATATTGATCCACTCCTTAGTTAAGTCAGATCCATCATTTGCACCGATTGGATTTCTGATTGGGTTTCTCATCGTATCTAAAATATTGAGCCCAATCCATCCTCCAACCCATAGCATCCAATGCCTAATAGACATGGTTGGATCTTCTCGGTACAACTAAATCACTATATCCAGTCGAAAACAATCAACCCCAGGAAGGATCCACACATCTACAATGGTGGAAGATTTTAGACTTAATATTTTCTTAGAAAGATTTAATTTAGATCTCTTTAAACTTGACTTGACTTAGTCATAACAATTATGACTAACCTAGTGACGTGAGTTGGCTCGAATTGTTAGTCATCTTAAATCAGAACTGGATCAACACAAATGGTCAGGTAAGTGAGACTGATGGAAGGGATATGCCATTAACTCGATAAGAATGCATTCAGATCGAGTAGCTCCCAATTAAAAATCAGTCGGTCGTATCTATCAAACTTATCTTAGACACCAAATTATCGAATCAAAATCAATTAGATTAGCCTATAATTTAGGCTCGAACTGCGAAGCCAAATTAGATCTTGATTTGATCGAGTCACATCTCAATGTGATTTGATCTTGATCCAAACTTAATCCTATTAGGCTGGTCAATCTAAGCTTTTTTTGATCCCATATAACCAACTCTTGATTCGGTTTGATCAACCACTAGACCTAATTAAGCTATCCAAGCCCGAAACCAATTTTATGAATATGTCTTAGATCTAAAAATTCATAATTTTAGATCTAATTAATTTTATAATCTTAATTCTTAATTAAATTTTGAATTCATGAATAAAATATATAATAAAAATCTTAAGATTTCAGGATCTAAGATTTTGCAGAAAAATAAATTTTGATTTCTGATTAAGGATGAACGTGCAGCACCCCTACATGCCATAAGAATATTCCATCGAATAGAAGGAGAGGGTCTTTAAATCCTACTTTATTCTTATGATCGGACGGTCATGGAAAACTTCTTAATCAAAAATATAATTTTTTACTATAAAATTAGTTAGATCATATATTACATATAAAAAGATCTAACTAATATATATCTTGCATACATCTCATGTATCATCAATATGCATACTTTCAGATCTAAAATATCATATATTAAATCTAAAAAATAAAATTTTAAATTTGATTATATCAAAATTAAAACTATTCTAGATATCTTATAGAACTATTCTATGACTAGTCTAAGCATGCATCTTTCATATCTCATATGAATAAATCAAAAATTAAAAATTTTATTTTTTATTTTTAGATCTAATTATAATAATTATAATATCAAAAAAATAAAAACTAAATAAATCTAAAATTATATTTAATTAAATTAAATATATGATCATACTAGACTACACATAGAACTATTCTATACCTAGTCTAGTCACGCATCTCATACATATTAGATCTAAATTATTTAATTTTTAATTTTTTAATTTAAGATCTAATTACAATTGATGTGACATCTAAAATTTTTTAATATCAGATCATAAATAAAAAAAAATTAGATCTAAGGTAGATCTGAAAAATTGCTAACCTGGCTCTGATATCAGTTGAAGGAAAAACACTATTTTTTATCGCAGGATCGTACATATCTGATCAGATTTAAGAAAGATTTTTTTTAAAATTTTTAAATTATCTAATTAGATCTAAGAATTTTTAGATCTAATCATGATGATCTGATATTAAAAATTAAAAAATTAAAATTAAATTAGATTTAATTTAAAGTATCTGATTGGGTAATTTAATTATCCTATAATGATCTTGTTGATTCCTGAGGTTCTGGAAGGAGCCACGTACACGCCTGGCCTCTACCGGTATCCACTCGAGTAGAATCTGAATATCTTCTCCTCATGAACCATTTTTCTAAAAATTAGATCTGGATCTGATCCAAAGAACCTTCAAAACTATTTCTGAAGGCAGCCCGTCCGTCACACGAACACCATCGTATAGATCCTGAATATTATGCCAAAAACCTTGGACCTTCTTCTCAGATTTATGCCTAACTTTTTAGACTTGTAGAAGAGAAGAAGAGAGAGGATAGAGAGGGTGTGGGATATCAGGGATGGCAGACTTTGGGCATGAAAAATTAATCTTGCGTTGCATGCACTTTGACGTGAGAAAGGCTTTTATGTCCAACGCCTACTTAGAGTCTTTTTTGATCAAAATAACTTATTTATTTTATCATTAGGACTCTTAGACTTATTCTTCATGAAAAACCACTATATCTCATCTTTTTTTTTTTTTTTCTAAAAATGATTCAAAAAGATGTCAATATGAGTAGATAAGGAAGAGTCCACCACGCCTAGGACTCTTCTCTCAAGAGTTTGATCCAAATCAAACTCTATCATAACTTGGTCTAGATACCTTCAAAAATTATAAAATTTAGTACACCTAATACATAACTCATGCTCTATCACATATCCAAAAATTAAATCAAAAAGATTTTTAAAAAAATTTTTAGAAGCATCTGATCAGGTGACCTTCAATTCTCTCAAATAGGTCAACTTTTGACCCTAGTCCAAGTTGACTATGAATAGATTTAATTTTTGCAATTAATCTAATCTAAACTTATTCTAGTCAGATAAAAATAAATCCATTCAAAATATAAGAATTAGTCAAATCAAATTTGACTCGATTGCGATGAATCAGAAAGATTTCAGAAGAAAAAAGTCAGGCTCAATTATGTGCTAGCATGATTACCTTGAACCTAATTGGATCTAATCTAAATCAATCAAACTGGCTTAGCTCAATTGATAACATCCAAACCCAAATTCTTGTTTGTGTGATCTAGTTAGATTCAATTCTGTATGATAATGAGATATGTTGCGATCTCCATCATCGACATCATCGAAACACCTTTCGATGGATCAGAACTTTTCTGATTCATATAATTAGAATGATTGATCATCAAAATCATCCTAATTGCTTCCAAAATTCATCAATAATACCTAACAGTATATGGTGGCAATCCATCAGAACTGAAAGTGAACCTCTCAGTATAGTTACCTATGTGATTGGGTTCTTCTATCTTGAGCTCCGACATAATTAGGGTTAAGGTAAACTCATCAAACTCAATATCTGTCATATGAATTAATCATTCAATTCGAGTCCAATGTAAAATCTTAATAGAAATGCTTTCTATCATCTTCACTTTGCCATGGCCATGGACTTATGAACTCAATCTCATAATTATCATAGGGCTACTTCTCATCTACCGAGGTAGATTTTCTATTGGTGTAATCCAATTTCTATAATGAATATAGCCAACATATACCTCATGATTCTGAATGGCTAGTAGATCGAGTTATGATGTAGTCAAACTATAACACCCTCAAGATAAACTGCTAATGCACCTTAGTTCAAAGAATCAGACACACCACTGCAGCATCGAGTCAATCATCGACGAGAAGGTAGACTTTCTTATGACTACTCAAGGTGGTCACGCTCAGTACTCTCATTTTCTAATGAGTATCTGTACTCTCGCTCCAGTGTCTCCACACCATAGACTCAAGATACGTCTATCCTAAGAAAGCGATCATACACCAACCTTTCAGATTAATCACCATCCTCGTGATGATCCTACGGTCAGGAGCAGTTTATGAGTTAATTATGAAAATTCATATCTTAAATTTTTAATTCTTGAAAATATGAATTATCATTACCATTAACTCAAAGAATGTATCACAAATACTTTTAAATACACACTATGATAGAAGATAACCTATTTATTAATTTATAGTTAAAATTATAAAATTATCCTTAAAAGTATATTATAAGTGACAGCCAATCTGGCTTCTAGGGCATACATTTAACAGATAGCACATATTCTCAAGAGTTGAGAATTTAAGGCATGTATTATCATAATTAACTCATAAACTGCTCTCGATCGTAGGATCGTCATGAGGATGTTGATCGATCCGAAAGATGGGTGTACGATTGCTTTCTTTGGATAGATGAGTCTTAAGTCTATGGTATGGAGACATTAGAGCAAGAGTATAGGTACTTGTTGAGAACAAGAGCACTGAGCATGACCACCTTGAGCAGTCATAAGGGAGTCTACCTTCTCGTCGATGACTAGCTCGATGTTGTAGTCATATATCTGGTTCTTTGACTTGAGATGCATCGACAGTTCACCTTAAGGATATTATAGTTTGACTACACCATAACTCGATCTTCTAACCATTTGAAATCCTGGAGTGCATGTTAGCTATAGCATATTCATTATAGAAATTGGATTGCACCAATAGAAGATCTATCTACCTTGATAGAGGAATAGTCCTATGATGATCATGAGATCAATTCCTAAAACTCATGGCCGTGGTAGTATAAATATAATAGAAAGAAGTTTCTATTAAGATTTTACATCAGACTCGAATTAAATAATTTATTTATATAACAAATGTTAGGTCTGATGAGTTCACCTTCACCTTGATCTTGTCGGAACTCATGATAGAAGAATCCAATCACACAGATAGTTGCACTGAGAGATTCACTTTTGGTTCTGATGGATTGCCATCATATACTGCTAAGTATCACTGATGGATTTTAGGATCAATTAGAATGGTCTTAATGATCGACCATTCTAATTAGATGAATCGAAAGAGTTCTAGTCCATCAAAAAATATTTTGATGATGGAGATTGGACATGTCCCATTATCATACATAATCGAACCTAACTGAATCACACAAACAAGAGTTTGAATTTGAATGTCATCTATTGGACTAATCCAGTTCGATTGATTTGGATTAGATTCAATTAGATTTAAGAAAATCATGCTAACACATGATTGAGCCTAATATTCTTCCTCTGTAGTCTTTCTGATTTATTTTGACTAAATCAAATTAGATTTGGCTTACCTGGAAGCCTTGTATGAGTTTGTTCTGGTCTGATTGGAGCTTGTCTTGGTCAAAATAGGGCTTGTCCTAAAATAATGAGATGAAATTTGGATAAGGCTCACCTAGGAGCCCTGTATGATTTTGTTTTGATTTAACTGGACCTTGTCCTGGCTTGATTAAGACTTATTCTAAAAAAAATGAGCTTGTCTTAAATCTCATAAGATGGGAACAGGATAAGGATTGTTTTAATCAAATCAGGGTTTATCCTAAAATCATGAGATAAAATTTGGACAAGACCATTTTGACCCATTCTTTGCAGGAATTGAGGGAGGTAACGTGCACCCCATAGAATTTATCTGAGGGTGCACGTCCCTATGGGATTTGCGTGAAGAAAAGAGGGTGTCATAGTGGATAAGGGTAAAGAGATTTGATCAGATCAAAACTCTATGAGATAAGAAGCCTTACGCCAACTTTCTTCCTTATCCCATCTCCATACCATATTTTCTGATATTTATGTGACAAAAATTCAGAATTAAGAGGGATGTAGCATGGGAGGCTGACAAGAGTCCTTTTGCTTTAAGTAAAAGGATTGCTTAAAGCCCTAGGACTCTAGGACTGCACATAGGTCTATAAATAGACTTCTTACCAAAGGTATTTGGCATCGCAATTTATCTATGACGAAGCTCTACCTCTCCCTCCATCTCCTACGCCCTCTTCTAGATCTCCTCTTCCTCTTCCATGCCCAAAAGGGTTGGGCAAAATCAAAGATCAAGAGTTGGCCTATGATCTTGCAAAGGCTGCGCAACAAGTTGCTCAATAAGAGATGAACGTGCTGCCTTCGAATTGATTTTGAAGGCTTTACAAATCAGATTTAGATTTGATCTTGTAACATCAGATTCGATAGGAGAAGGCATCCAAATCTTATCCAAATGGATTTCAGTAGAGACCAGATGGGTACGCAGCTAGATCCAGAACCTCCAGGTGTTGTCAGATCATCGATGAGGTAAACCATTTACCCAAATCAGGTAACATGTGATGTTATAATTTTAATTTAATTTTAGTTTTTAATATCAGATCATACCAATCAGATCTAAGAACTCTTAGATCTAATTGGATCTAGATAGAGATTTTTTAAAATTTTGCTATAGATCTGATCAAATCAAATCAATCCTGTAGTATAAAAATTAGATTTTTGTTCAGCCTCCACCTCCGATCATGCACTACAGCATACCAGTGGTGATGAATATAATGTCGGTACTTCTTGAAATATGAGTATAGATGATCATCTACAGCTCGCTGCATGCAATCATGCTTAAAATCAACAATATCAAATATAGCCTACCAATAATAAATATTATAAAAATATAGTGCTAATTAAATATTTAAATAAATATTATTATACTTGTAAGTGGCTATAGAAGACCTCACTCTGAGGCCATATAACCTAACACCAATCGAAGAGCATCATCAGGGCAAAGCTGCGACAAATGATGCATGGCTCAGTCTACCATGGCTCGCACCATCCTCCAATAGACTTGGTATAGCTTGGTGGAATCTCGATGCGGAGATGCTGTCCCTCATGCTCGCTTCTCTAATACTCAAGGGCGAGATTCTTTGATGGACCTCATCCTCATCTCACCACCACCAGAATGGCTTAAAAAAATAATTAATAAATTATTAGTATGATAGCCATCTATAAACCTAATAGATAAATTAAAATTAAATTTTATTATATAAAAAATATTAAAATATCAATCAGGCCCATCTTACTCGAACCCATCTCATTCATACCCACCTCTATAAGGCCCTTTAGCGACTTTGATGGTGCAACAGTGAAAATGAGGGAAGGCTCGGGGATAGGCTGAAAACTCGAACATCGTCATCTCTCTCCTAGCACCATACCTGCAATGCTTAAACTATGCGTATAATTAACTTGACATATAAATAAATATAATAATAAATTATAATAGTGAAAAATACATAAATGCTAATGAATAGAATTGTATTGCATGCCATTATTGCAAGAGAAGATTCAACAAAGAATATAAATCTACTTATCAATATTCGTATTCTCCTTGATTTCTAGATCCTCCTCCGAATCATAATAATCGATTAATGTATCATTTCCTATCTCATCATCATTTATGAACCAATCATCGCCCTCCGAATCATCAAGATTAAATACAAAATCAGCTTCAACTTCATTGGATGGCAGATCAACCCTATTCAAAGGAGTTGTCATAAGTCCTTCATCAATAAGGTGCTCGATCAATATTTGTTCTTCCTCTTAAAAAGCTTTTTCTTCACATAGATCTGAATTATCATCCATCTCTAGTCAGGTTGGTATGTCATATATGCCTCTAGGTATTAATCTTTATATGACATGCCAATCACCTCGATATTTCAGATTCTTTAAATATATTACTTATTTTGCTTGAGTTGCTAATATATATAGCTTATTCTGGTACCATGTTTGTGCAAAATTTATGCTGATAAAGTATAGATTGATATGAATATCGATCTTCTTATTACTAATATCCCACCATTCATACTGAAATAAAAATACTAAATTTTTAGACCCATACTTTAATTCTATGATATTTATCAATACATCAAGATATTCAATCTTCTCTTCTCCTTCATATCCTATCATAACAATCCCACTATTCTGGATCCATCTTCGCATCTCAAGCTCTCTTATATGAAATCTCATTCCTCCAATGATACAGGATGTATAGTAGTTAATCTTTCAATCGAGACCACATGCTAAATTGTACAACTTATCAATCGCTCCCTCTTCTTTATTGAAATACTTAAATTTCATCTACAAAATAGCATAAAAAAATTATATGGATACAAGTAATTAATTATATAATTATAAAAATATAATGTAATACTAGTGAAACTTACATGCTCCCCAAACTATTTTGCAAATTCTATCCTATATCGATCATCAATATTTGTATTATTCTTCCTGTTTAATATATTCTTGTGCTCACTGCAATAAGTCATGATTTTTAATTTTATGTCGACATGAAAAAATTATTTAGAATACTAAAATTATGCTAAGATAATACTTACTCAATTAAATCTTCAATTTTTTTATAATTATTTAAAATATAGAAATGTACTTTAGATAGCTCATTCATGTCTATAAACTCATATTTCTTCCATCGATGGGTTGAACTGCTTGTTTGAATATGGACAGTGTCAGTTCATCATCATCCCATTCATGGTCAGCATTACGATCTACAAGATTAAATTTTATTTCAACATCATCAAGATACATCAAGCAGAATGTGAGATACTTCATAGCTATGTTTGCTTTCGCTATGGACCCTTCAGGCTGTATCTTATTGCGCACATATTTTTTTAGGATACATAAGAATCTGCAAATAAAAAATAATTTAAAGAGTTCTAATGTATTTATATCTTACAACTTATATATCAAAGAGATTATGATTTCTTTATCTTTCAATAGGATACATCCACCAATAATGTACCGGACTGGCCAGAAGAGCTTCTTTTGGAAGATGAACAGCTAGGTGCATCATAACATCAAAAAATGATGGAGAAAAGATTATGCTAACTTACAAAGAATGAGCATAATATCTTTCTCAAACTTCTTAATTAAGTTAATCTTCAACTTTTGACAATACAGTTTTCAAAAAAATACTCCTAACTCAATCAATGCGGCTTGAACATCACCATTCAGATAGCCACACATCACCACAGGAAGCAAGCGTTGCATCATCATATAGGAGTCATGACTGTTTATGCCAGAGATATAACCATCATTGTTGCCAACAATCGCGATACATTTGAAGCATAAGTATCAGAAAACTTTATGATTTTGAATCATCCATAAAAACTCTTCTTCTCCTTGCCAAATAGTGAATAATATGTAGGTGACATAAAAAATTTATCACCTCGATGAATTAAATGCAACTCTGGCCGTATTCTCATTTCTTGCAAATCAAGGTGAGCTTTTGAATTATCTTTTATTTTTCCTACGATGTTCAACACTATACCGATGATATTACCATAAATATTATTCTCAATGTGCATTACATTTAAGTTATGACATAGTAGTAGCTGCTTTCAGTATGATAGTTTGAAAAATAGTCTCCACTTCGTCTAATTCAACTCAGCTTCAATATGCTTCTGCTTACAAGTACCCAATATTTTTCCAAATTTCATATTTCTAATAGCTTCAAGTTGTTCTAAAACTTTTGCTCTACTTAACTCTTTAGGTGGTGGACGTCAGTCGGACTTACCATCAAAATATTAATTATAACAGATCCTCCAAGAGTGATTAGCAGGTAGAAACCACTGATGACCCATGAAGCAGATTTTTCTTCCATGCTTTAAATGTAAGGAGGACGTATCCTTGTTGAATATTGAACATGCTAGATATCCTTTGGTACTTCACCCAGATAAGTTTTCATACATAGAAAAATCATTTATTGTCCATAAAATTGATGTATGAAACTTAAAATTTCTTCGACTGATAGAATCATATGTCTGTACTTCTTTTTTCTATAGTTTCTTGAGATCATCGATTAAGGATCGTAGATATATATCAATTTCATTATCTGGTGCTTTTGGACATGGAATCAACAGTGACATAAAAATAAATGGCTCTTTCATTCATTTTCAAAGTGACACATTATATACAACTAGCATCACAGGCCACATGTTATAGAAGGTACTCAAGTTACCAAAGGAATTAAATACAACTATCGCTAGACCAAGCCAGATATTGCGTGGATCACTTGCAAATAGTGGATGTTTTGCATCGAAGTCTTTCCATACTACGGAGTCAACCGGGTTGCTAAGTATGTTCTCCTTTGAAACCCGTTGTTCATGATGCCATCTCATTTTTTCAACTATCTTTGTGAACATATACAACCTTTAAAATCTTGGAATCAATGAAAAATATCTTAAAATCTTATAAGATATCTTCTTTTCTTTTTTATTATCGATTTTGTACCTAGGCTCACCACATTACGGACATTCGCTTGCTTGTTCATTCTTCTTGTAAAATAATATACAATCATTTTTGCAGACATATATAGAAATATAGCCAAGTCTCAATTCCTATATGTATGTTTTTGCTTCAGTATATGATTTCGAAAGTATCGATCTATCGGGAAGAGCTGCTTTAATTAATACCAAATTTTGATCAAATGACTTCTAACTCCATCCATTCATAGTTTTAATATGAAATAATTTGATCAAAAACTTTAACTTGGAGAACTTTACATAACTTAGGTAGAGTGGCTCTCGTGCATTCCGAACAAGTTTTGCAAACTATTCAAAAGTTCCTTCTACCTCATTAATATTATATTCATGGTCAGAACTGCCTTGAGATGCACTAGTACTCATGGATACATTTGAGCTAATACCCTCATGTAAATCATCCAATAGTGAACTTATACTACCATGTTTGATAGGTTCAGTAGCATCACTATCATCTTCAATGTCGTCATCGTTGTACACAACTTTATTCAGATCACCCTTTCCATATCATATCCAGTGAGTATACTTCTTGTCCATACCAAAATGTAGCAGATGCTCCTCTACAAGTAATATGGAATGATATACCATATTGACACATTTTTTGTATTGATACTTTATTCGACTGGCATAATCAGTCTTACACCATGTAAATTCAATAAAATCTCAAACACCTTTTCGATATTCAGATAAGAAAATATCTCTGGTATTCATCCAACTTTTGTCGATATCCATCAACAACAAAGAATAATGCTTTATGAATCCTAACTCTACCAACTTCTTTCTAATAGGTGTGGTCCTATCCCTTTCAAAAATGCACCATTTTTATTGTTGTCACAGCTTTGTTCTTTATTCCATATCTAGAAAAAATCCGACAGCATCTTTCTATAGTTCTCCAAGTACATGATATAAATGGATCATATTTTAACCACATCTAATATATACCCAAAGAATAAATGAGATAACTACGATAAAATTTTCCACAATATAACAAAGAACACCATGATAATAATAAAATATTGATGCATTTATGAACTGTCCAAATTGGGACATCTAAGAGCCGTTAATAGAGTCCGTTTTGGGGACCCTAGGACCGACTCTTGAATAGAAATCTAAGATTACATCAATGCATGCATTAAATCATTACCAAATCAGATTCCAGACAAGATCCTAGATCGGATCTTAAATCGAATCCTGACCCGGATCCCGATCGAGATTCGATCTGGATCATGATCCGAATCCTAAACCAAATTTCAGACAGGATCTCAGATCAGATCTCAAACCAAATTTCGACCTGGATCCCGATCGAGATCCTATCCAGATTATAACCCAAATCCCAAATCGGATCCCAGACAAGATTCCAAATTGAATCCCGACTTGGATCCCAACCTGAATCCTGAACCGAATAGTTCATATGCATTAAAAATTAATACCTTCAGCTAATGCAAATTAAAATATTGAATCATAATCACAATAAAATATAGGAACTAAATAAATAAAAGATTAAATTATAGAAAGTAAAAGCATAAAAATATAATTCAAAATCTAACTATTTTAATAATAAAAATAATTTATTTTAAAATATTTTGTCAATCTATTTTAAATTTTATTTATCAATTAAATTATTATTATTATTACTATTATTACTACTATAATAACTATGATTAAGGACTAACCCGGCCAATCCCATGCAGCCCCTCCACCTCCCACCCCTTGCGCTTGCCACCCCCTGTGGCACCGCTTTGGCACCCACTACCCGCGGCCCTCCAACCGACCCATCATCATCGCCCCTCCCCATCACCCCCTGCGGCCCCCCATTCTATGGCGCCCCTCCACCTCATACCACCGAGGTCGCCCACTTGAAGCATCACCTCCCCCTTGGCACCCCACCCCATGACCCCCCATCTCCTGTGGTGCCCTCCACCTCACACCACCGTGGCCAGCCACCCGACCCATCACCACCATCCCTCGGCACCCCACCCCATACGGTGCCCCTCTATCTAGCTCCCACCACTAGCTACCCCTACCCAGTCCGTCAACACCACCACCTATGGCTTGCTGGCACCCAACCCCCACGCCCCTCCATCCGCCACCAGCCACCGCATGGTAATACCAGCGTGCGCAAATGATCGAAAGAACAAAAAAAAAATTAACCGACCGATCAGGGGTGGGATGGAACCTACCTTCGGTGTAAGCACGATAATGGTGACAGTAGGAGACGCGGTCATCGGTTGGTGAAAGCCCAAGAGGAGGGGGAGAGAGAGGAGAGGAGAGGGTTTTGGCCAAGAGATCGAGTGGATTTCGTGAGAAAGAAGGCACGTAGTGGGGAGGATATTTAAAGGCCTTTAGTGATGAAATTTTAGCAACAAAATTTCATCGTTAAAATATTTATTAGTGATGGAAATCATATTTTTGTCACTAATAACTTCCATCAATTATTTTTTCAAAAAAAAAATTTCTAAAAAATATTAAAATATTTGATAAACTTATTTGCTAATGAAAATAATATTTACGTCATAAGTAATTATTATTTATGATAAAAATTTACTATCATAAATAATTTTCTAAATAAATTATTTAAAAAGTTAAGAAAAAAATCATATTATTTATGATAAAAAATTTTCATTATAAATAATCATTATTTGTGATGTAAATATATTTTATATTATAAATAATATGCCATAAATAAATTATTTAAAAAATTCAAGCCAATTCTATCAAAAGTCGAGCTGGCTTGACTACGTCTTATCCAAATACTGTCTTCTATCTACCTAAGAGAGCCTACTCAAATTAGTCCCAAGCAGGCTCTGTCTCAATCCGAGCCAGCTCGATTGTGCATCCGAGCTAGTCTGTTTGTATACTAGCCCCTTGTATATCATAAATAAATTATTTAAAAAAATTTAAAGGCACATATTTTTTATGATAAAAATTTTTATTATAAATAATTAATTATTTATGATAGAAATATTATTTTCATCATAAATAAATATTATTTATGATAAAAAATCAATGTCGTAAATAATTTTTTATAGATAAATTATTTAAAAAAATAAAAATATTAGCTTATTTATGATAAAAAGTTTTCATCATAAATAATTTATTATTTATAATATAAATAATATTTATATCATAAATTATCGATTATTTGCAATGAAAAATTTTCGTTGTAGATAATCTTATTTTCATTTAGAACACAAAAAAGGTGGACTATTTCTTTAAAAAAAAGAGCAAAGATGCGCCATGCATGACTGATGCGATGGGGTTAAGGGATGCAAGTGCATCCACTATTAGCTAGTCCACGAGCAAATTAATATTTTTTTATTTTTTTAAAATTAATATTCTTTTAAAAAATTTTATTTTTTTAAAATATTATAAAATTTTAAAATTTAAAGTCTATCTTCATCATTCATTATTTAAGTAATTATTGTTCGAGTATTGTCACAAAATTATGCCTCGATTTGGTAGCTCTAGCTATATAGATCAATAAAATTTGATTTCGACGGTTATGAACGACCATATGATGATCTGATAGATAGAAATCACTGATGAGTCTGAAAATTTGCAATGATGATCTCTATGATATTTATAGTATAATATCAAAATTTTACTTTAATTAGATATAATTATCATAGTTAATTTAATACAAGATGATTTAGATCGTTAAATGAAGAACGAGTGATTAAAAGGTCAAATGGCATGTGATTATAACATGATTTTTTTAGATAATAATCTTTGCTAAAAGTTTGATCATTTCTATTGTGATGATCATAAAAATTAAATCATGTGTATATAAACTATTGGAGATAAATCCCACTCCCGTCGAAGTCCAGTCTAATGCTTAGCCTAGTGCAACTGATAATCACGAAAGAGCTTCGATCGAAAATTCTTCCTCCAGTGATCGAACCCCAGCCGAACTCCTCTAGGAGTCGAGATCCTTTCAAACTTTTTCTTCAGTTGGATACCTCTAGGAGCCGAACTCCTTTCGGATCTCTCCTTTAGTTGGATTCCTCCGAAAGTCGAACTCCTTCCAGACTTCTTCTTCAATCGAATACCTCTGAGAGCCAAACTCCTTCCGAACTTCTTCTTCAATTGGATACCTCCAGGAGTCAAACTCCTTCTGAACTTCTTCTTCAATCAAATTTCTTCAGAAGCCAAACTCCTTTCGAACCTCTCCTTCTGTCAAGTTCCTCTAGGAGCCGAACTCCTCCCTGACCTCTTCTTCAGTCGAATTCCTACAGGAGCCGAACTCCTTCTAGACTTCTTCTTCAGTTAAACTTCATCTAGATTCCTTCAGCGGATTACTTCTAGATTTTAAATAGTATTCCTTCCAGATGATCTCCTCTAGAAGTATTCCCTTCAGGAGTCCGAACTCCTCTAGAATTGATATATATCAAAGTTCTTCACTAATCAATGCCTGCTTCCTCCAAACTACAGCTATTAAATCCTGACGAACAATTACTATCAGTCTGACGATACTCCTCTCTCCGTAGCAAATTCTATGCGGCTCCAAGTGGCCCACTATCGGATAGTTATGGCTGTCACTATCAGTCTGCTATAGGCAACACCTCTTTCTTTCCATACCAAATCCCATGTGACTCCGAGCGGCCCACTAACAGACGGTATGGCTGTCACTACTAGTTCGCTACAGGCTCCATCCATAAAAAGGGATTCTTCAGATACATTTTCTTTAAGCTCTCTTCTCCTTTCCAAAACTCTACCGAACTCTTTCCTGAGCACTCCATTTCTATTAGCCAGAAGAGCTGACTTGATAGTCGGAGGATCCTGCCGGAGTCACCACCACCGACTCCAGATGGAATTTTATTTTGCAGATCACCGACGACAACCTCTTCCTCAGCTCCAACTCGATCCAACGTCGACTAGATTCTACACCAGAAGAATTGGCGCTAGAGGAAGGGCCCTCTATTCTTAAGGTATCCTTGTTCTTAAAGGAGTGCTCAGCCGATCCTATGAATCTTCTTCTTCAATGTCTATCTCCATCCTCTCCATCAATCCCAAGAAATGCCTCCAAAGAAGGCGACTACCAGAAGATCTACCACTTCTACCGCCAGATCCAAGCCAGATCCGCCCATTCTGACTCTAATGCCGGTGCTTCAATCTCCTCCTCCACCGACGGTCATGATAGATCCAGAGCAGTTTAACCTACTGATGCAGTGGATTCAGGGCCTCATCGAGATGGTGCAGACCATGCGGCAGCCCTCGGTGGTGATTCCATCAAAAAACCTGTCATCAGGATATCAAAAATCGATCCCAAGGAAGAGCACTTGGGCTAGCATACCAGTCATCCCTGAAAAGAAAAAATAGAAAGTAGAGGATCCTTGTTTGGATCGTGATTCTTCTCCAAAAAAAATCTTCCCCATCTACAGTTGGAAGCCTTCCAAGGTCTATGATCGAGATGACGTCCTCGATCAGAAACTACGATGATGGATTGGTGGATTGAGGAACTCCACCACATTGCCTTGGCTCACCATGACGACGTTCGCATCGATCCCTCTTTTTTCTTTCCAAATTATGCAAGAGCTCATTCCATCGAACTTTAAGCTCCCCCTAATTTGAAAGCTATGATGGAACCTCTGATCTGATCGATCATCTGAAGGCCTTTCGGACTATAATGCTGCTTCGTGGCACACCAGATGCCATCTTATGTCGAGCTTTTTTGTCTATCCTAAAGGGAGTAGCAAGAAACTGGTACTCAGCATTAAAATCGGATATGATCTTCTTCTTTAATTAGACGAGCCATCAGTTTGTGACTCACTTCATCAACAACCAACGTTCGCATCGAGATTCAAATTTTTTGATGAATATCAAGCAGAAGGATGGAGAATTTATCCAAGATTAAGTCACTCGATTTAATGCTGCTGCATTGAATGTCCAGAACCTGGACCAGTCTGTTGCAATGGCCGCACTTAAGAGCAGCCTTCAGAAGAATGATTGCTGTTCTTCCTGGAGAAGAAGTATCTTAGGGACTTTGCTGATTTACTAGCTCGGACAGAAGGATATGTCCGAGTGAAAGAAGCCTTCAAATTAGGAGATGAGAGAGCCACAGGAGAGCGATAGGTGAGCGAGTCTAGTAAATCCGCAGCTAATGGAGGGTCGAATGAAGTTCGATCGTGCTCACGGACTCCCTCCGAGCGTAAGTGAGTCCAAACTCCTCCTCGAGCTCATCATCAAAGAAGCCCCGATGGAAGGGCACGAAGAAGTTCTCCCTTCAGAAGGTTTCATAACTACGCCTCCCTCAATGCTCCACAGATGCCGACTTGAAGCAAGAGAAGATCAGCCAAGGATGCTACCACAGCTAGAACCACCAATGAGGGAGGAACAATAAGAAGATCGACCATCTTTTGGCATCATCAATGCAATCTCTGGGGGGATTAGTACTTCGGTGAGCCACCATCTCTCAGCCTCAGAGCTAGGGGAAGCTTGCCACAAATTAGGAAGGCCAGTATTGAAGGAAAATCCTGATTTTCTAGACCAAGTTCGTTCAAATCTGATCAGATCGAGAGATATATTTCAAAATTTTTCTTCCGATCCCAATCAGATCTGGGATGTTTCAGATCTGATTTTATTATTTTAATAATAAAAATAAAATAAAAATAAATTAAATCAAATTTAATTTATCTGATTTGGGTAATCCTATTATCCTGTTGATGATCTTGTTTGTAGCAAAAGGTTCTGGATCTAGCCATGCAAGCGCCTGACCTCTACCGATATCTACTCAGGCTGAATTTGGAGATCCTCTTCTTCTCTATCACACCTTAAAAATCAGATCTGGATCTGATATGGAGGATCTTCAAAACTCCTTTTGAAGATCTGCAGTCGTCCTTTACAGTAGTACAGCCTTCTTGCTTTTGATCGCCTTTCTTTGATCTGGATCGCACCAACCAAGATCCAAAACTCCTTTTGGACATGGAGAGCAAGGGGAGAAGATGGTTTGTCATGGAGGAAGAGGGGAGAGGCAGCCTTGGGGCGTGGGAAACTTTGATCTCAATTCAATTCTTATATTTGAGTTGGGCACAGGGTCTTATTTATAGACTGACTGTGATCCAGCTTCTCTTATTCTCAACCAATCACAATCCTTTGTGAAATCAGATCTAAATCTAATTGGTGGAAATAGAGTCCCTCGGATTCCTACTTAGAGGATGCCTAAGACCAGTCAAAGTTGGTTTTAGGGAGAACTCTGATTGGAATCCAAAAGAGAGGTGGAGTCCTTGTCCAACAAGGACTCCAAGACTCCTCCAAACTTGGGCTCACGCCACCCTTGGCGTGCGCCCTCCTCCTTGCCAGGTTCTAGCAGGGGGACAGGCCCCCACCAGCTCTCCAATAGGTGCATGACATGTGGTCAAAAGTCAAAGAGTCAATGGTCAACGTTTGACCAGTCAAAGGTAGACTTTTGACCAAAGTCAAAGAACAAGAAATGGCAGGTGACCAAAAATGGCAGGTAATGTCTTACAAATAAGACAACCTTTTCTGACTTGGACAACCTTCAGTCAGACCATATGAAGGCCTCTGATTGAGCACAAACTCCTTTGGCTCAAACAGGACAACTTATTTATGATAGCAAAAGAAGAACGTTAGGTTCAATCGAGTGCTAGCACGATTTCCTTGAACCTAATTGAATCTCATTCAGATTAATTGAACTAGATCAGTTCAATTGATGATCACCAGATTCAAACTCTTTTTTGTGTGACCCAGTTAGGTTCAGTTCTGTATGGTAATGGGATATGTCATGATCTCCATCATCGACATCATCGAAACTCCTTTTGATTGATCAGAACTCTTCAGATTCGAACAGCTAGAATGATCGATCATCTAAATCATTCTAATTGCTCCCAAAATCTATCAGTGACACCTAGCAGTATATAGTGGGAACCCATCAGAGCTGAATGTGAACCTCTTGGTGCAGCTATCTGTGTGATTAAGTTCTTCTATCTTGAGCCCCGATCAGATTAGGATTAAGGTAAACTCATCAAACCCTAGTCTCTGTCATATGATGTAATCATTCGATTCAAGTCCAATGTGAAAATCTAAATAGAAACTCTTTCTATTATTTCACTCTACCATGGTCATGAATTTCTGGACTTGATTCTCATGATCATCATAGGGCTGCTCCTCTACCACCGAGGTAGATAGATTCCATCTTGATGTCATCCAGTTCCTACAATGAACATGTCATAGCCAACATACACCTCAGGGTTCCATATGGCTAGGAGACCGAGTAATGGTGTAGTCAAACTATAACACCCTCAAAGTGAACTGTCGATGCATCTCAAGTCAAAGAACCAGATACACTACTGCAGCATCGAGTCAGTCATCGACGAGAAGGTAGACTCCCTAATGACTACTTGAGGTGGTCACACTCAATGCCCTCATTCTCTAACGAGTATCTGTACTCTCGCTCCGGTGTCTCCACACCGTAGATTTAAGACTCATCTACTGAAGAGAAGCGATTGTACACCAACCTTCTGAATCAATCACCATCCTCGTGATGATCTTATGGTCGGAAGCAATTTATGAGTTAATAATGATTATTCATGTCTTAAATTTTCAACTCTTGAAAATATGAATTATCATTGCTGTTAGGGATAAATCCCGCTCCAGCCGAAGTCTAGCTCGATACCCGGCCTAATGCAACTGGTAGCCACAGAAGAGCTATGGCAGACGGGCTTCAGCCGAACTCCCAGCGGTCGAGCTTCTTTCAGCAGGCCGAACTAGGTAGCTGCCGAGCTTCTTCCGGACTCCCAGCGCGAGACCGAGCTTCTTTCAGACTCCCACGGCCGAACTCCTTCGGACCGACTCCAAGCGGCCGAGCTTCAACGAAGTCCTCTCAGCGGTCGAACTCCTTCGGACTCCCCACGATTTGAACTCCTTCGAACTCCCACGGTCGAACTCCTTCGGACCGACTCCAAGCGGGCGAGCTTCAACGAAGTCCTCTCAGCGGTCGAACTCTTCAGCGGACGAGCCTTAGCCGAACCAACCAGCAATCGAAGTTCTTCAACCGGGCCTCAATCGAGCTTCTTCGGGCCTCTTAGTGGTCGAACTCCTCGGCAACCGTCCCTCAGCCAAACTCTACAGATGACCGACCCTTCAGCCAGCCGAACTCTACAGATGGCCGACCCTTCAGCCAGCCAAACTCCCCCTGCCTTCCCTTCTGCCGAACTCTACGAGATGAATTGTCGCCATCAGTCTGCGACAGGCGACGAAACTAGACGACATGGCTACCACCTCTGGCAATGCCACTCCCTGACGATGCCTTCCTCTCCGTACCGAACTCCATGCGGTCCACGACTTGCCAGTATGGCCATCACCGACCGTCTGACGATGCCATCCTCTCCGTACCGAACTCCATGCGACGGTATGGCTGTCGCCATCAACTAAGCTCCGCCTATAAAGGACCCTCCAGATACGCCAAGGCTAAGCTCTCTGACCCCTAAGCTCTCCTCCTCATCTCTAAGCTCCGGAACTCATCCCGAGCACTCCATTCCTATTGGCCGAAAACTGACTTGACCGTCGGAGGGTCCTGCCGGAGCCACCCCCATCGATTTCGGACGGAACTTCATTTTGCAGGTCCCCGACGGCGACCTCAGCGGCCTCGACTCCGACGACCTCCGACGACGATGAGTTTCTGCACCAACAGATTGGCGCTAGAGGAAGGGCACGAACCTCCAAGATTCCCTTATTCTTAAAGAAGTGCTTGATGGCGATCTCTCTCTCTCCGGAGATCCGTTCTTCCTCACTAGAGTCCTCTCCCGAACAGAAAGTGCCTCGAGAGCTTCGACTCGACGACCAGCTCCCGTTGCAGCCCTGGCAGCCCAGGCTCCACCCGAAGCCACCACAGATGTAGAACAGTTCTGGACGGGTTCGCGGCCCCGTCGAGGTGATACAAGCAGTGCGACAACCTTCGACGAAGATTTTGCCAGAAAAACCCGAGGAACCGTTCTTAAGGAAGAGCATTTGGGCATGCCAGTCACCCTTAGGAGAGAAACGGAGAGCAGAAGCTCTTCCACAGAAGCGGAATGAAGTTCAGCGTAAAAAAAGCCGAGCTCCCCAAATCAGAATGAAGTTCGGCATGAAAAAGCCGATCTCTCCAAAGCCGAATGAAGTTCGGCGGGAGGAAAGCCGATCTCTCCAAAGCGGAATAAAGTTCGGCGTGAAAAAGCCGAGCTCCCCAAAGCGGAATGAAGTTCGGCATAAACGAAGGCGGAGGAAAGTTCTCCCGTGGAATGAAGTTCGGCGGAAGGCCGAACTCCACAGGTCATCATCGAAATGAAGTTCGGCAAGGCCGAACTCTCCCTTTGAGGCTCATCAATGAAGTTCGGCGCAAGTGAGGCCGAGCTCCCCCACCACAATAAAGTTCGGTGCAAGCAGTGGCGGAACGAAGTTCTCCCACGAATGAAGTTCGGCATAAGTGTGGCCAAACTCCGCAGCAGATCACCCAAATAAAGTTCGGCCACCCAAGATCTGAAGGACTACGGCCTCCCCAAACGTGCGCGATCGAAGCAAGTAAAGCCCCTACCATCGCGACCGCGGCCACAACACTGAGGAATACGTTCAGCTTCAGGAATACGTTCAGCTTCAGGGCGAGATTGAAGAGCTCGCCAAAAAGGGATGGGATAAATTCTTCCGACGCCAGTCTGAAGTGGGAGAAGATCGGCTAAAAGCGCCACCGTAATTAGAAAAGACAAGAAGGTTGGCCGCCTCGCGGCATCATCAACGCCACCCCGGGGAGGAGCTAGGAGCTAGCTACATCGACGATCCACCGTCTCCCAGCGACAAAGTCAAGAGAAGCATGCTCCAAATTAAGGAGGCCAGCATGTAATAGAGGAGGCCGTCTGGATGGGACTCGCTGCCCAAGGGAACTCAAGGAACAACACCCCGACGATCCTCAAACGGAAATGTGCTGCAAATGGCTTTCCCTCGGTAAAATTCTCCCCTCTCAATAATATTATTTTTGGATGTGAAAACTATGCGATGACAGGGAAGAAGCAGTCGGCCGCATTAGGAACAGGAGGAGAACCTTGTCCTAATGCGAGCAACAACCTCGGCTAGAGATAAGATCTCTCCTGAGCAACCGTAGTCAACCTCAGCTAGAGATAAGATCTCTCCCGAGCGATCGAGCCAACCTCGGTTAGGACCAGGAGGAGAACCTCGTCCTAACACGAGCAACAACCTCGACCAGAGATAAGATCTCTCCCGAGCAACCACCTCAGCTAGAGATAAGATTTCTCTCGTGTAGTTCGGCCAGAGATAAGATCTCTCCCGAAAAGCAACGCCGGCCAGAGATTAGATCTCTCCCGGATGGTTCGGCCAGAGATAAGATCTCTCCCAAAAAAGCAACGTCGGCCAGAGATAAGATCTCTCCCAGACGGTTCGGTCAGAGATAAGATCTCTCCCAAAAAGTAACCTCGGCCAGAGATAAGATCTCTCCCGAGCAGTTTGGCCAGAGATAAGATCTCTTCCAAAAAGCAACCTCGGCCAGAGATAAGATCTCTCCCGAGCAGTTCGGCCAGAGATAAGATCTCTCCCAAAAAAGCAACGTCGGCCAGAGATAAGATCTCTCCCGAACGGTTTGGCCAGAGATAAGATCTCTCCTGAAAAGCAAGCAACCTCGGCTAGAGATAAGATCTCTCCCGAGCAGTTCGGCCAGAGATAAGATCTCTCCCGAAAAGTAACCTCGATCAGAGATAAAATCTCTCTCGAGCAGTTCGGCCAGAGATAAGATCTCTCCCAAAAAGCAACCTCGGTCAGAGATGAGATCTCTTCCGAGCAACCACCTCGGCTAGAGATAAGATCTCTCCCGAGCAGTTCGGCCAGAGATAAGATCTCTTCCGAAAGGCAACCTCGGCTAGAGATGAGATCTCTCCCGAGCAACCACCTCGGCCAGAGATAAGATCTCTCCCGAGCACCTCGGCCAGAGATACGATCTCTCCCGAGCGAAGGCCTTATTTGCAAAGGACGAGATGGGGGGAGAGGCTCTGACAGTGGCCCTTATGTGCCCCCACAGCCCGTTAGGAATAGGAGGAGAACCTCATCCTAATGCGAGCAACAAACTCGGCTAGAGATAAGATCTCTCTCCCGAGCGACCGAGCCAACCTCGGTTAGGAACAGGAGGAGAACCTCATCCTAACGCGAGCAACAACTCTAGTGGGCTGTTCCATGTAGATATCTTCCTCAAGATATCCATTCAAAGAACATCGTTTTTCACGTCCATTTGCCATATTTCATAATCGAAATAGGCCGCAACGGCAAGCAATGTGCGGATGGATTTTAGCATAGCCATTGGAGAAAAGATATCCTGATAGTCAATGCCTTCGCATTGACTATAATCTTTTGTCACTAGTCTAGCCTTAAATATCTCCACATTTTCATCTGCACCAATCTTTCTCTTGAAGATCCATTTACATCCAATAGGTACTATACCTTTTGGTGGATCTACCAAGGTCCAGACTTGGTTTGAGTGCATCGAGTCAATTTCTGACTGCATTGCCTCTAGCCATTTCTCGGAGTCGATATCTGATATCGCCTCATTGTAGATTTTGAGATCATCACCATGAGCACCATTACCTACGAGAAATATTTTCTCTACATCCTCTGAAATAATACCTAAGTATCTTTCAGGGGGATGAAAAACTCTTTCCGATCTACAAGGTGGAGGAGGTAGTGTTCTTATTGGCTCAACCTGATTTGGTTCCACTTGGTCCTTAGCTCATTCTGCTTGTAAAACTTTCTCATCAAGCTTGATCTATTTTCCAATGCCGCTATCTTGAATAAACTATTTTTTAAGAAAGATGGCATGTCGACTCACAATCACATTGTGGTCTTCTGAAATGTAGAAATAGTATCCTAATGACTTTTTAGGATATCCTATGAATCGAGCTCTGAAGGACCTAAACTCTAACTTGTCCGCTTGTTATCTTTTGACATGAGCTGGACAACCCTAAATTCTGAGATGACTCAGACTTGGTTTCTTACCGTGCCATATCTCATACGGTGTGGTAGAAACAGTTTTAGAGGAAATCCTATTCAGTAAATAGAATGAAGTTAATAATAAGTATCCCCAAAGAAAATTAGAAAGGTCTGTGAAGCTCATCATGGATCGAACCATATCTAATAGGGTCCGATTTCTTCATTCTGAAACCCCGTTGAGTTGAGGTGTTCCTGGTGGAGTCCATTGAGAGACTATGCCATTTTTCTTGAGATAGTCTAGGAATTTTCGGCTAAGGTATTTATCTCCTCGATCTGATCGAAGAATCTTAATAGATTTTCCAATTTATTTTTCTACTTCATGTCTGAATTCTTTGAACTTTTCAAAGGCTTCAGATTTATGTCTCATAAGATACACATACCCATACCTAGACAGATCATCGGTAAAGATAATGAAGTAGACAAAATTGCCTCTAGCCGGCACATCAAATGGGCTGCACACATCTGTATGTATTAGGGCAAGGAGATCTGTGGCCTTCTCCCCATATCCAACAAAAGGGAGTTTAGTCATTTTGCCTTGAAGACAAGATTCACAAGTTGGATATGACTCGAAAGTCAACAGACTCAATAGCCCATTTTTCTTCAATTTGTTGATTCTATCTTCTGCTATATGACCTAATCTCAGGTACCATAGATATCTGTCGTTTGGACTATCCCTAGGTGGTTTGGCATTCACGTTTTGCTCGAATAACGAGCATACCTTCAGAAGGACCTTTCTTCTTGTTCTTCAGGGTCACCAGGTAAGTAGGGTAGTTCCACTTTCAATGGCCATCGTTGTTGCAATGGAAACACTTTTCTTTGACATCCATCTTTTTCTTCAGTTCTGCTTTCTTCTTCTTTGATCCTTCCATCTTTTGCTTTTTCACAGACTTCTTTTTCTTTCCATAAGACTTTCTTTTGGAAGAAGTCCGTTCCATAGCAAGAACTGAGCCTTTAGAATCTTCATAGAAAGCTCAGCAGTAACCAGCATATTCATTAACTCGGCCAAGGAATTCTGAAGTTTATGCATGTGGGTAATTCATGATGAATTGCCCATATGCATCAGTCAAGGATTGCAGAATAATATCGTTCTGCAGATCCAAGTCTAACTTCACACCGAGCTTCTTAAGCTCTTCCATGTCCTTGATCATTGTTCAGGACAGTGATCTGGACTGACTGTCCATCACGCATCTTAGCCTTAAAAAGTCATTTTGTGACTTGATATTTGACTGCGCGACTCTGTTCACCAAACATCTCTTGCAGGTGAGCCAACATTTGGTGAGCAGTCCCGATATCCTCATGTTGGCGCTGGAGCTCATCAGACATCGAGCCCAACATGTAATATCTGGCCTTATTGTCTTCGTCAATCCATTTTTCCAGAGACGCTCTCTGTTCAACAGATGGACGGGCTGGTAAGGTGGGAGAGTCCTGATCCAAAACATGGGTTAACTTCTCAGAATCCAAAATAATTTTGTAGTTCCTAAGCCAATCTTTATAATTGGGTCCAGTCAGTCTATGTGTGTCCAGGATATGTGCCAATGGGTTGGACGCAGACATTTTTCTATAGAGAGTCAAAGATTCTAGTTAGATACTGTAATTTTGACTTGATCAATTTATTTAAAAATTTTATTTTTAAATAAATTAGCTTCCACTATTTTCTCGGATCCCTACACTCCCTCTGTAGAGATGCGAAAATCTCCATGATTAATGATTTCTAGTGGGTGGTGCGATCTCACCAACTGACTCATCACCTCACCTAATAGTTATTGGTGATGGGTTAGCTAATGAGTGAACAACTTTTGTTCAATGATTCTCTAATCATGGTGCATCTGAACTTGATCTCTAATTCATGAATCTCACTGTATCCGAAATATTGATCCACTCCTTAGTTAAGTCAAACCCACCATTTGCATAGACTGGGTTCCTAATTAAGTCTCTCACCGTATCCAGAATATTGAGCCTAACTCATCCTCCAGCCCATAGCATCCAATGCCTAATAGATATGGTTGCGTCTTTTTGGTGCAACTGAGCCACTGTATCCAGCCGAGAACAATCAACCCCGAAAAGGGCCCGCACATCTACAATGGTGGAAGACCTCAGACTTAATCTTTTCTTAGGGAGAATTGATTTAGGTCTCATTAAACTAGACTTGGCTTAGTCATAACAATTATGACTAACCTAGTGGCATGAGTTAGCTCGGATTATTGACCACCTCATATCAGAATCGTGTCAACAAATATGGCTAGGTAAGTGAGACCGGTGGAAGGAATATGCCATTAACTCATACAAGAACGCATTCAGGTCGAGTAGCTTCCAATTAAAAACCAATCGATCGTCTATGCCAAACTTACCTTAGACACCAAATTGTTGAGCCAGAATCAATTGGGTTAGCCTATAATCCAGACTCTAACCTCTGAGCCTAATTAGGTCTTGCTTGATCGTGACTCGATCTTGATCCAAACTTAATTCTATTAGGCTGGTCAATTTAAGCACTATTGATCCCATCTAACCAACTCTTGATTCGGTTTGATCAACCGCTTAAACCTAATTGAGCTACCCCAGCCCGAACCCAGTATTATGAATATATCTTAGATCTGAAATTCTCAATTTTAGATCTAATTAATATTCTATAAACTTAATTCTTAATTAAGTAGGGTTCATAAATAAAATATGCATAATAAATCCTAGAGTTTCAGGATCTAGGGTTTTGCAGAAAGTAAGTTTTGGGTTTCTGATTAAGGACGAACACGCAGTACCCCTATACATCATAAGAACACCCCATCGAATGGAAAGAGAGGACCTTTAAACTCTTCTTCATTCTTATGACGCGGAAGCAAGGAATGCCTTAATCAGGAAATTTATACTACCAAACTATATCAGAAACTATATATATATCACATATATAAAGTAGATCTAATCATGGCATATTTTGCATACATCTCATGTATCAAATCATGCATATTTTCAGATCTAAATTATCTCATAATAATCTAAAAAATTAGATTTCAATTGATCTAATCAAAATAAATTCTAATCTAGATAATTATGTAGAACTATTCTACAACTAGTCTAGACATGCATCAATCATATCTCATATGATATTCAAAATTAAATAATTTTTATTTGCTATTTTTTAGATATTATTATAACACTTATAATATCAAAAAATAGTATAAAGATCTAAAATATGATTTAATCAGATAAATCAAATACAAAAACATGCAAGACTATTCTATAGAACTATTCTATTCTTAAGACTTGTCATGCATATCTTCTAATCTTAGATCCAAATTATTTAATTTTAATTTTTTCTAATTTTAGATCTGATCAATCTCATGTGACATCTAAAATCACTTATTTTTTAATTAAAATAAATTTAAAATTAGATCTAAATAATTTTAGAACCATGGTTCTGATACCAGTTGAAGAAAAATCCTGATTTCCCGGACCAGGTTCGTTCAAATCTGATCAGATCGAGAGATATATTTTAAAATTTTTCTCTCGATCTCACATTAGATTCGAGATATTTTTAGATCTAATTTTATATTTAATAATAGAATAAAATAAAGATAAATTAAATTTAATTTAATTTATCTGATTTGGGTAGTCCTATTATCCTGTTGATGATCCTGTTTGCAGCGGAAGGTTCTGGATCTAGCCATGCAAGCGCCTGGCCTCTACCGATATCCACTCGAACTGAATCTGGAGATCCTCTTCTTCTCTATCATACCTCCAAAAATCAGATCTGGATCTGATCTGGAGGATCTTCAAAACTCCTTTTAAAGATCTGCAGTCGTCCTTTGCAGCAGTGCAGCCTTCTTGCTTTTGATCGCCCTTCTTTGATCTGGATCGCACCAACCAAGGTCCAAAACTCCTTTTGGACGTGGAGAGCAAGGGGAGAAGATGGTTTGGCATGGAGGAAGAGGGGAGAGGCAGCCTTGGGGCGTGAGAAACTTTGACCTTAATTCAATTTTTATATTTGAGTTGGGCACAGGGTCTTATTTATAGACTGACTGTGATCCAGCTTCTCTTATTCCTAATCAATCACAACCCTTTGTGAAATCAGATCTAAATCTGATTGGTGGAATAGAGTCTCCTGGATTCCTACTTAGAGGGCGCCTAAGACCAGTCAAAGTTGGTTTTAGGAAGAACTCTGATTGGAATCCAAAAGAGAGGTGGAGTCCTTATCCAACAAGGACTCCAAGACTCCTCCAAACTTGGGCTCACGCCACCCTTAGCGTGCGCCCTCCTCCTTGCTAGGTTCTGGCAGGGGGACAAGCCCCCACCAGCTCTCCAATAGGTGCATGACATATGGTCAAAAGTCAAAGGGTCAATGGTCAACATTTGACCAGTCAAAGGTAGACTTTTGACCAAAGTCAAAGAACAAGAAATGACAGGTGACCAAAAATGGTAGGTAATATCTTACAAATAAAACAACCTTTTCTGACTTGGACAACCTTCAGTTAGACCATATGAAGGCCTCTGATTGAGCATAAACTCCTTTGGCTCAGACAGGACAACTTATTTATGATAGCAAAAGAAACGTTAGTTCATCGAGTGCTAGCACGATTTCTTGAACCTAATTGAATCTCATTCAGATCAATTAAACTAGATCAGTTCAATTGATGATCATCAGATTCAAACCCTTGTTTGTGTGACCCAGTTAAGTTCAGTTCTATATGGTAATGGGATTATGTCATGATCTCCATCATCGACATCATTGAAACTCCTTTCGATGGATCAGAACTCTTCTGATTCGAACAGCTAGAATGATCGATCATCTAAATCATCTAATTGCTCCCAAATCCACCAGTGACACCTAGCGTATATGGTGACAACCATCAGAGCTGAATGGAACCTCTTGGTGCAGCTATCTGTGTGATTTAAGTTCTCTTGTTGAGCCCGATCAGATTTAGGGTTAAGGTAAACTCGTCAAACCCTAGGTCTCTTCATATGATGTAATCATTCGATTCGAGTCCATATGAAAATCTAAATAGAAACTCTTCTATTATTTCACTCTACATGGCCTGGATTTCTGACT
>QRFJ01000010.1:2992010-3072010 GCA_006176705.1 Cocos nucifera
GGACTTGATTCTCATGATCATCATAGGGCTGCTCCTCTACCACCGAGGTAGATAGATTCCATCTTGATGCAATCCAGTTCCTACAATGAACATGCTATAGCCAACATACACCTCAGGGTTCCATATGGCTAGGAGACCGAGTAATGGTGTAGTCAAACTATAAACACCCTCAAGGTGAACTGCCGATGCATCCTCAGGTCAAAGAACCAGACACACTACTGCAGCATCGAGTCAGTCATTGACGAGAAGGTAGACTCCCTAATGACTACTCGAGGTGGTCACGCTCAGTGCCCTCGTTCTCTAACGAGTACCTGTACTCTCGCTCCGGTGTCTCCACACCGTAGACTCAAGACTCATCTACTAAAGAGAAGCGATTGTACACCAACCTTCCGGATCAATCACCATCCTCGTGATGATCCTATGGTCGGAGCATTTTATGAGTTAATAATGATTATTCATGTCTTAAATTTTCAACTCTTGAAAATATGAATTATCATTACCATTAACTCAAAGGATGTATCACAGACACTAAATACACATATGTGATAGAAAATAATCCCATTTTATTATTTTAGTCAAAATTATAATTTTGCCCCTAGAAGTGTATTACAAGTGTCAGCCAATTCTGGCTTCTAGGGCATATATCTAACAATAAGTAAAGGTGTCTATCCAAACTTATCGCTGAAGGTCGGAGAACAATCTCCCGATCTTAAACTGAGATCTGAATGTCTGTCGTAATTTCTCATAAAATCTTCATTCACATATTGTTTTCGATGCAAAATTACTAGGAAGACAATCAAAGTGCCATTTAGACAAGAGAAGAACCTCATCCTACGTAGGCAAGTCAAAGGCCTCATTTATTTTAGACGAGATGATGGGAGAGACCCTGATAACGTCTTTATGTGCTCCTACACTCGTTAGGAACAGAAGAAGAACCTCGTCCTAACATAAGCAAAGTCGAAGGCCTCATCATATTAGACGAGATAAGGGAGAGGCCCTAACAATAGCCCTTATGTGCCCTACAGTCAATTAAGAATATGAGAAGAACCTCATCCTAATTAAGCAAAGTCGAAGGCCTCGTTCGTTTTAGACAAGATGATGGAAGAGGCCCTAACAATGGCCCTTATATGCCCCTATAGCCATTAGAAATAGAGGAGAACCTCATTCTAACGTGAGCAAAGTCGAAGACCTCATTCATTTTAGACAAGATGAGAGGAGAGGCCCTGACAACGGTACCTTATGTGCCCCTACAGTCATTAGGAATAGGAGGAGAACCTCGTCCTAACATAAGCGAAGTCGAAGGCCTCGTTCATTTTAGACGAGATGAGGAGAGAGGCCATGACAATGACCCTTATGTGCTCCTACAGCCCATTAGGAATAGGAGAAGAACCTCATCCTAATATGAGCAAAGTCGAAGGCCTTTCGTTCATTTTAGATGAGAGGAGAGAATCTCATTCTAACATGAGCAAAGGCGAAGGCCTAATTTAGATGAGGTGAGAGGAGGAGCTTCAACCTTCGAACCTAGGAGATAAGATCTTCTTCGAGCATCAACATCAACGTCAATAGGAGATAAGATCTCCTTCAACCTCGATCGAAAATAAGATCTCCTCCGAGCTTCAACATCAACGTCAACAGGAGATAAGATTTCCTTCAACCTCGATCGAAGATAAGATCTCCTCCGAGCTTCAATGTCAACAGGAGATAAGATCTCCTTCAACCTCGGCTAAAGATAAAATCTCCTCCAAGCTTCAATTTCAACGTCAATAGGAGATAAGATCTTCTTAACCTCGGCTGGAGATAAGATCTCCCTCGAGCTTCAACAACGTCAATAGAAAATAAGATCTCCTTCAACCTCGGCTGGAGATAGATCTTCTCCGAGCTTCAACATCAACGTCAATAGGAGATAATTCTTCAACTTTGACTGGAGATAAGATCTTCCCGAGCTTCAATGTAATAGGAGATAAGATCTCCTTCAACCTGGAGATAAGATCTCCTCGAACTTCAACTTCAACATCAACCAACAGGAGATAAGATCTCCTTCAACCTCGGTTGGAGATAAGATCTCCTCCGAGCTTCAACTGTAACGTCAATAAGAGATAAGATCTCCTTCAACCTTGAACTGAAGAATAAGATCTCCTTCGAGCTTCCACTTCAACGTCAACCTCGGCTGGAGACAAGATCTCCTCCAAGCTCAACTGCAACGTCAATAGGAGATGAAAGATAAGATCTCCCTCGAGCTTCAACGTCAACCTCAATAGGAGATAAGATCTCCTTCAACCTCGACTAGAGATAAGATCTTCCTCCGAGCTTCAATGTCAATATAATAGGAGATAAGATTTTTTTCAATCTCGATCGAAGATAAGATCTCCCCCAAGCTTCAACATCAACGTCAATAGGAGATAAGATCTTCTTCAACCTTGGCTGGAGATAAAATCTCTCCCGAGCTTCAATGTCAACAGGAGATAAGATCTCCTTCAACCTCGGCCGAAGATAAGATCTCTCCCAAGCTTCAACGTCAACGTAAATAGAAGATAAGATCTCCTTCAACCTCGGTCGGAGATAAGATCTCCTCCAAGCTTTAACGTCAATAGGAGATAAGATCTCCTTCAACCTCGGTTGGAGATATGATCTCTTCCATACTTCAATGTTAATAGGAGATAAGATCTTCTTCAACCTCAGTTGGAGATAAGATCTCCTCCGAGCTTCAACCTCAATAGATGTAGAGCCCGAAAAAGAACTTCGACGGTCGCCTTTTTGTACTTTTTTCTTTCGAATTTCGAACTCGAAAGTGGGGGAACTATTATTGGGGATAAACCCCACTTCCACCAAAATTCAGTCTGATGCTTAGCCTAGTGCAACTGATAATCATGGAAGAGCTGCGATCGAAAATTCTTCCTCCAGCAGTCGAACCCCAACCAAACTTCTCCAGCGGTCGAATCCCAGTCGAACTCCTTCCATAGCCGAACTCCTCCAGGAATCGAGCTCCTTTCAGACTTTTTCTTCAGTCGGATACTTTCAAAAGCTGAACTTCTTCCGGACCTCTCCTTTAGTCGGATTCCTCCAAGAGCCGAATTCTTTCTGGACCTCTCCTTCAATCGGATACCTTCGAAAGCCGAACTCCTTCCAGACTTCTTCTTCAACTGGATACCTTTAGGAGCCAAATACCTTCCGGACCTCTCCTTCTGTCAGATTCCTTCAGAAGCCGAACTCCTTTCGGACCTCTTCTTCAGTCGAATTTTTATAGGAGCGGAACTCCTTTCGGACCTCTCCTTCAGTTGGATTCCTCCAAGAGCCAAATTTCTTCCGAACTTCTTCTTCAGCCAAACTTCATCTGGATTTCTCCAGCGGATTACTTTTAGGTTTTAAGTAGTATTCCTCCCAAATGATTTTCTTTAGATGTATTCCCTTCAGGAGTCTGAACTCCTCTGAAATTGATATATGTCAAAGTTTTTCACCAACCAACGCTTGCTTTCTGCGAACTACAGCTATTAAATCTCGATGAACGGTCACTATCAGTCTGACGACAATCCTCTTTTCATAGCAAATCCCATGCGACCCCGAGCGGCCCACTGTCGGATGGTTATGGCTGTCACTATCAGTCTGCTACAGGCAATATCTCTTCCTCTTCGTACCAAATTTCATGCGATCCCGAGCGGCCCACTATCGGATGGTATGGCTATCACTACCAGTCCACTATAGGTTCTGTCCAAAAAAAAGGACCCTCCAGATATATTTTCTCTAAGCTCTCTTCTCTTTTTCAAAATTCTGTCGAACTCTTTTCTGAGCACTTCATTTTTATTGGCCAGAAGAGCTGACTTGATTGTCGAAAAATTCTACCAGAGCCACCACAACCGACTTCGGATGGGACTTTATTTTGTAGGTCACCGACGGCGACCTCTTTCTCAGCTCCAGCTCGATCTGGTGTTGACCAGATTCTGCACCAACATAAACTATTTAAAATTACATATCTCTTAACATACGTTCTTAAGGTCCTTAAGCAATTATACTTACGCTTTTGTAAAATGTACTTAACGTAGATGATTCATAGACACAAAGTTTAGATTTTATAATCACCACCATACAAATGATTAAAATAGTAGCAAAGATTATTTATCTAAAAAATTATATTATAATTAGATATTATTTGGCCTTTTGATCACTCATTTTTTATTTAATAATTCAAATCATCCCGTGCTAAATTGACTTTGATAATTATATCCGATTGAAGTAAAATTTTGATAGGATGCTATAAATATCATAGAGATCAACATTGTAAGTTTTCAAACTTATTGATGATTTTTATCTATCAGATCTTTATACGGTTGTTCATGACCATCGAAATCAAATTTTATTGATCTACATAGCTAGAGCTATCAGATTGAGTTAGAATTTTGTGATGATACTCGCATGATAATTACTTAAATAATGAATGATGAAGATGAACTTTAATTTTAAAATTATATAATATTTAAAAAAAATATTTTTTTTAAAAGAATACTAATTTTAAAAAAAATATTAATTTGCTCATGGGCTAGTTAACAGTGGATATGTTCGCACTCGTAAATCCTGTCGCATCGGCCATGCACAGTGCATCTTTGCTCTTTTTTTAAAAATAGTCCACCTTTTCTATGCTTTGAATGAAAATAAGATTATTTACGACCAAAATATTCTATCATAAATAATAGATTATTTATGATAAAAATATAATTTACATCGTAAATAATTACTTATTTATGATGAAAATTTTTTATTATAAATAAGTTGGCATTTTTAATTTTTTAAATAATTTATTAATGAAAGATTATTTTTGATAAAAATTTTTCATTATAAATAATTATTTAATTATGATGAAAATAATATTTTCATCATAAATAATAATTATTTATGATGAAAATTTTTTATTACAAATTATATGAGCTTTTTAATTTTTTAAATGATTTATTCATGGTAGACAAGAGGCTGGCACATAAGTGGACTGACTCAGATATATAATCGAGCCGGTTTGGACTGTGACTGAGCCAACTCATGATGAATTTGAACATGCTCTCTCAGACAGATAGAAGATAGTATTCGAACGAGACACAGTCGAGCTAGCTCGACTTCTGACAAAGCCAGCTTGAATTTTTTAAATGATTTATTTACGACACATTATTTACGATATAAATTTTTCATCATAAATAATTATTTATTTATGATGAAAATAATATTTTTATCATAAATAATTAATTATTTACGATAAAAATATTTCATCATAAATAATTTTATCTTTTTAATTTTTTAAATAATTTATTTAAAATAAGATTATTTATGATAAAAATAGTGTTTTCATTGCAAATAATCGATTATTTATGATGAAAAATTTTTATAATAAATAATCATATTTTTTAAATTTTTAAAATATTTTATTTATAGAAGATTATTTGTGATAGAAATTTTTTGTCGCACGTAATCATTTATTTATGATGAATACGTTGCAAATAATAAGTTTTTTACGACAAAAAATTTCTATGACAAATAATCTAAGCTTTTTAATTTTTTAAATATTTTATTTATAAAATATTATTTATAATGAAAATTTTTTATTATAAATAACTAATTATTTGAGACGTAAACTCAATTTTTATCGTAAATAAGATAATATTTGCGATGAAAAATTTTCATCATAAATAAGCTTACCTTTTTTAATTTTTTAGTTAATTTATTTATGAAAGATTATTTGTGATAGAAATTTTTTATCATAAATATTTAATTATTTGCAATGTAAAACTTATTTTCATTATAAATAATAAAATATTTATGATAAAAAAAAATTTATCATAAATAAAAATTATTTATAATAAAAAAAAATTTCATCATAAATATTATTATTTATAATAAAAAAATTTTATCATAGATCAACTTTTTTATAGTGATCCATGAGTTCGGAAGCATATTTGGTGATTTTAATGTTAAAATCTTCTGAGGCCCATCCTCTGATTTAAGTTTTTTGTTCCTCTAGGTTGTTTGGTATTCATAAACTTTTAGGAAAGTGGTTGGAGTGGTGTTTTGATGGTTGGATGATTTATATTGTAGTTTTTATATTTGGTTCTCTTTTGATTTTATTTTTTTCTTTGGTGAGAAATTGAATTTTGGATTGGGTATTGATAAAAATGGGATCTTGCGTACTCGGTTAAGCTACATCAATGAAATGTTTTCACGTATCTCCTGGAAAGTTGTCAAAAAAAAAAAAAAAAAAAGGAACGTGATGTCGTTTATTTATGTAACCTGAAACATGATCAACCGTACTTTTTTCTAATCATTAGGAGAAAATTTTTGTATCCTGCCTCACTGTAAATTTCTATCAAGTTGCATTTTTCATTATCCTAACCTTGTCAAATTCTTTTGCTTCCACTGAACCATCCCAAATTCCTAATTTTAAATGGAAAGCCAAGCCGCTCTTTGTAAGGCCAATTTGGGGCAAAAAGAAAAAAAAAAAGGTGTACTCTAGCAGTTTGCATGAAATTATTATTTACATGCACAAAAGAGTAGCGAGCCGTGGAAAGATAACATGCAGTCGTGTCGGGCATGCCGAGAATTGAAGGCCAGCTTATATAACTTTATCTTGTCGTGAATAATACATTGCTAATGTAGGGAAGTCACCCTGGTGCAAATTTTTGGCAAATTGTATCATATTTATTTATACGAGAAAGGTGTTTGATGATAAGTTGGAATTTTGAAGTGAAACTTTGGTGAATAAGTGTTTAACAATTAGTAGAATTAGAATAATTTATGTTCTAGATGTTACATGCCTGATTTTATGGGCACATTCCTACTTTTTCTAGTGGATTCATGTTGTTTGAAATGATTGGTAATCATTATTTTATCTTGATTAATTTGGTAGATATTTGCAGTATTTTAGCTGCTCTAGTCTTTAGTTGATATGCATACTATTAATGCGAACATCGACACAATCCACGCACCAAAGTAAGGTCTTGAGATACTCAAGTAATTCTCCTTCGACCATATCTATGAAGTATTGTCTGCTTTGATTTCGAAAGCCAAAAAATACCTCTTTCAGTGCCCTCAGGATGATCTCCCAAAAGATGCCTAATGAGAAGAAGAAGAGGCCTTCTATCCTTATAAGGATAAGTATCTTTTAACCCACTTTCGATATGGAACTAAAGGTCCTTCATATCCCCACAACAGTAGCCTCCACTCTCAGTCAAGAAGTATGAGTCATCATTATCAAGGAATGCTTGGTCCTACAGTAAGTGCCACTGTTGATGCAAATATTAACCCAATTTACGCACCGAAGTGAGGTCTCGGAATACTCAAGTAACTCTTTTCTGACCATATCTATGAAGTATTATCTATTTTGATCTTAGAAGTCAAACAAACCACCACTTTATCTCTTTGGGTACTGATGATCCTCCAAAAAGCACCTCATGGAGGGGAGAAGAAGCTTTTTACACTTATAAGAGTAAATCCCTCTTGACTCAGAGTAAAGGCCCCGTATCCCCACAACACATACCTCTTCTTCTATTCAATCAACTCATCCAATTAATAGATATGCATCGCTCGATATCGGAAGAAGTTATCGGGCTGGCTTGCAATTCATGCTCATAATTTAATAAAGCATTTGTCATGCAAGAAACAAGCAACTAATAGGCACTTAGAATGTTGATTGCTTTACAACCCTTTTTGTTGAACTGATCAGTGACTTGATGTCAATATCTTCTCTAGATATGGCTTTAGGAGAGTCCTTTGGACCTTAAAGGACTCTCGGTGGTCAATGGAGACAAAAAAAAAAACCTAGTGCGTGCTGAAGTAGAACTAAAGGAAGTTGGGGATAGAGAAGAGATTATGCTCCACATTGTTTTGCTTATCATTACAATAATTTCATATTTGAGGTAATTTGAGATAGGTGTGGAGGAACTTTGTTGTCTATAGGTCCGAGGAACAGGCCTCATCATCGAGTCAATATAAAAACCAAAAAGAATATTCAAGAAAAAGATTGAATTATGCAAAAAATTTTGAATATTTTAGGATTATTTAATTTTATTTTAAACTTTTATTTAGTGCAATCAAGTCATCGAATTTTTAGATTATTTCAATTTGGACCTTGACTCTAATTTCTGTTATTCTGCTATAATGGAGTTATCTCGTGGTTTGCTTATATGGCATTAAGTTGCTTATGTAGCAAAAGAAGTTGACATTAAAGCATCAGTTCAAAAAATTAAAATTCCATGACAAACAAATGATGAGAGAAGAGATCAATAAGAAAAAAGTTAGAGCTTACGGATCTGATCTCCCTTGTAAGCTCTCAATCCACTTGAAAAATTTTAATTCAGCACTATAATTCTCCTCCTCTACCAAACAAACATAACAACAACATAAATGGTTGGATAAAATATGGAGAAGAGGCCATCATAGAACCACCAAAAACTAAATTAAATATAAGAAAAATAAACAAAAAAAAAGAATTAAGGACCTGAAGAGATGAATGATTAGATTGAAAGTTCATAAGGCTAGCCTTGAGGAGGGCATAAAAGATGCAGAGCCTATTATACAAATCCAAAGCATTGGGCTTTCAATCAAGAAGGAGGTAATCTTTCCATTATGGCCATGGGGAAGTAGGCTAAAGGAGACACCTTTGAGAAGGAAGGGGTTGCTCACCAAAAAAGAAAGGAATGGGATCTTGGATGAGTGAAAGAGAGGGTTTCTTCCATTGATGAGAGGTGAGTGGAACGATGAAGTTGGGGTGAAAGGAGGTTGGAAGAGATAGAGTTGCATTAGTTTTGATCTCTATCAATCTAAAAATAAAATCTCTTCTTTCTATTTCAAGAAGATGGAAAGAAGAGAGAATAGAGATCCAGAGGAAGAGGATTTTTTTTTTTTAATCTTTCTATTGATAGAAATCCTAGATGGAAGAATATAGGAGAAAGAGGAGAGAAGAATTTTTTGATTTTTTTTTTTTTTTTTCAGATCAGCAAACAAAGATCATGTAAACGGGTCACATGTATTACGTGACAATCCAGTCATGACAGGCAGACAAAAATTAGAGTTAAGGTTTGAATTGAAATAATTTAAAAGTTCGATGACTGGATTGTATTAAATAAAAGTTTAAGATGAAATTAAAAATTTCAAAAAAATTTAAAGTTTTTTTGCATGATTAAGTCCAAGAAAAATAGAATGATATGGATAAATGGATGGAACGATTTGCTCAATATGTCTTCTTTTCTATTTCTTGGTTTCTTATGTTTTGTGTACCGTCGGTAACCTTTTCATTTGGCTTATCGACCCTTAGCCTTATACTGATAAAAAATGGCTTTTATTGCATAGTTACGGACTGTTGAGATTTGGAAGACATTTTTGCAAGCCACCGAGCATACTAATTTGTGAAACTAAATGCGGTTTCATAGAATTAAAGTTACTGGATCATGAGTCCAGACTAAAAGGATTTGGTATCTGGCAGTAGAAACGAAATTTCATGAAGCCCCGCAAATCATGCGTTCACAGAATTTTCTAAGTTCATGACCTTTCCCTTCATCATCTTATAACTTGGCATTTTTAAATATTCTTCTTTTAGCAACGAAACATCTAAGTAGAACAAAATCTAAATTTTTAAAATCTAAAATTCATGATTTTGATATAAGATGCCCGAATGCAGCTTAAGATGAGTTACCTTATTGTAGAAGTTGTCTCCATCCATCAAGGGAGGCGATGAACGGTTGCAACAGAAATGCGAGAAAGGAAACCATGTCTAGAAATGATGTTTTTTTTGAGCATTTAAAGATGGATACGTGTTGCCGCACAAAAGCAAGCACTTTCACTTTTATGATGCATTTCTATGTAATGGATTTTTTTTTTTTGGTGACGTAATGGATTCAAATCTCACCATGACATATACGAGGGAGTGCTGGATGATGAGAGTTCCTGTTCAAAAGAGAGAAGATGTACAGGAATGATAGAATGTACCGGCCGAAAGTCCAATGGCCCAAAGTCCCACCGCACAGAATATGCTATCATCTACAAATATTTATGATGAGCAAAGGCATCATCAAGCTCCGGAAAAGGAGAAAATGCGAGATTCTTTAAAACAATTAATGAGAAGGTGATTTGGAATAAGCTGGTACTAGATGCCGAAGTCTTGGGTCCTAATGTAAGAAACACAGCTAACCTTGAGGGTGTTCCTTTTTTTTTATTTCCTTCTTACGATAATCCATTGGTATGATATACCATACATTACATGTATTGTTTGATAGCCAGGATGCATCGTATTTTGAGATGGAAGGTGCCGTACCATAGAGGATCTATTTGGTGCCTCCACACCACGTGCCGAATTGATCGGTGCCATTTGTATAGACGTACAATTAAGTTGAGTTGAACCGAATAGTTGGAAGCTCCAGCTCAATTTGATTTAAAATACTCGAGCTTAAGATTGATCGAGTCTTAATATTCTAAGTTCGAGCTCAGCTCGATGAAAAATAAATAAAACTCAAGCTCAGCTCTAATATTAACTAAGTCATGTTCAAGCTCGAAATCAAATTTTAACTAATCGAAGACTCGCACCTTGCACGAACAAGTTATTACGGTTGTAATTATTAAATTTTTTTAATAATAAATATTTTTATTTTTAATATTTTATTTATTATATATATTATATTTTTTATTATTTAATAAAATAATATTTTAATATTTTTCTTATTCTTCTTTCCTATTTTCATTCCTTCTTCACATCTATCGATGCTGCTCTATCACGGCTTTCCTTCTCTTTTGACAAACACCAATCTCGATCGCAGTCACATCGTCTCTCTTCTTGTCATACCTTCTTCGTACCTATCGGTGCCACCCCACCACCGCTCCTCTTCTCTCTCGGCAAACATCGATCCCGATCACAATGAAAAAACTATTAATATTTATTATAATTAATATAAAAAATATTTAAAAATATTAATTTAAAATATATTTTACTGTTAAAAAAATATTTTATTATTAATTTAAAAACTATTTATATAATTATTAATATTTTTTAAAAATTATTTTTTTAAATATTAATATTTAAAAATAATATTTTATGATTAATTTTTTAAAATAAAATTTTTAAAAATGATATATTATTATATAAATAATATTTTAAAATTATTAATTAAAATATAATTTTTAAAAAATATTTAAAAAATTTAGATTTCTTGGTAAGTGAAGTTATAATCTTATAATATTGCTAATTAAATAATAATATTTTATTAATATTTAAAAAATTTAAATATTTTATTTTTTCTTTTTCCTTTTCCTATATAATAAAATAATATTTTATTATTAATCAAATAATAATATTTTACTATTAATTAATAATAATAATTTTTATTATTAATAAAATAATAATATTTTATTATTTAAATTATTATTATTAATAAAAATAATATTTTTGATAAAAAATAAAATATTATTTTAATAAAAATAGTAAAATGATATTATTTTATTAATAATAAAAATAATTTATTATTAATAGCATATTATTTGAAAATAATATTTTTTTTAAAATAATATTTTATTATTAATTTTTTAAGAAATATTTTTTAAAAAATAAAATATTATTATATAAATAGTATTTTTAAATTAATAATAAAAATATTATTATTTTATTTTTCTTTTTTTTTTATAATTTTTTTTTCTTTCCTTCTCGTCCTCTGGCAACACCCTCAACCCACGCCTCCCTACCCCCAATCATTCATGGCCCCGCCCCACCATCATCCGTGCCACACCCACCGTCCCTGCCACACCCCCCGAGCACCCGACCCCCTCCCCTCCCTCGGCCTTGGCAAACCTCGCACCTCCTATGGCTCCGCCCGACCATCACCCCCTCTCTTCCGGTCCCAGTGAACCTGCATACCATCCTTTAGCTTCATGTGACCACCACCCCCTCCCTCCCCTAGCCGGCGGCGGTCGTGAGAGTTTTTTTTGATAATAAACATGTCCTGCCAAGGGGCAAAGGCGGTGGCACTGGAGAATAGAATAAAATGAAGGAGACAGCCGAGAAAGGAATGAGATTGAGAAATCGAAGCTGCCATCGATCTGCTTCTTCGTCCCTTTAGCTCCGTAGCCATCAACGATCGTGAGAGTTTCTTTGACAATGGACGGGTTCCGTCAGGGACAGCCCTCGACAAAGGCGACGATGTTGGAGAATAGAATAGGACGGAGAAGAGAGCCGAAAAAGCGATGAAATTTCAAAAGTATTATTAATAATAAATATATTTTTTATGTGGCATAATATATATAATCCGAAATGCTGAGTTGGCGGCACCATAATATCCCTCCACAATCTTTTATTATATATATATTATTTATTAATAATATATATTTTAATATATATATTATAAATAAAAATAATATTATTAAAAATATATATAAATTTGAATAGACTGGTCAAGTATTTTTTTTTTCAAACTGAATTTTAAAAATTATTTAAAATATTTAAATTTAATAATAATTAAATCCGGAGCAGAGCTTAAGCAGCCCACGAATGGCGAATGGTTCTCGTTTGGACCCTTACATTTGGAAATCACCGATGATTTATAACCGCCGTACTTCCTGGGATCCTTGGCGCCTAGGATTTGTACGCAATCACATCATGCAAAGACCCTACTTGCAAACTTTAGCAGAGCACGGGCCCTCCCCAGAATCCTTGAATTTGAGATGCAAAGCGCCCCGGAATCTGGATCAGCTGGCATGGCACTTGATATCTGACCTCGTACGGTATACCACTACTAAATGCCAGGTAGAACACCAAAGTGTACGCAGGCGACAAGCAACTCTACACGGCTGATAATAGTTCTCATTAATAGAGCACAATCGAAAAACCCCGCCATGGTTTTCGATCATGCTCTAATAAGAGAGTTATATATCACCTTCAGGGCTTTTGCGATACTACTTTAGAAGAGAAAGGAGATATGGATGAGAAAGTGCGAGGAAATTTCTGCGTTACCCTATCACTGCTTCGGATTCTCCCGAGCACTGGGACATCACCGTGTTGGACACCCAATCGCTATTTATTCCACGATTTCAAGCTCTCTCTCTCTCTCCCTCCTTCCTTCTATCAGAAGTAATTGAAGAAAAGGCCTTAACAAAAATCTAACCTCTATCGGGCAAGTACTCAGTATTCGATTTTATTCTGCTCCAACAAACATGTCTCCTCTCCGTCCCTCTTCTTTGCTTCCCTTGAAGAATTTCTCACAGTGCCTCTTCTCTATTCACAGGCGGAAACCTGAGCTATCATGTTCAAGTCTTGTGAGCCGAACACCTTTTGGTAAAGTGGAGGCTGTCCATCAGCTCTCTTGGTCCTCGTAGTTCTTTCGGTGAGTCTTCTCCCTGGTGAAAATATTTCTCTGAGCTCGCTCTCTTTTATGCTTTCTGCACGAGGATGGATAATCGAGGCCTCCAAAGTTTGCGTTTTTATCCAATGAATAGAGGATTATGTTACATGAAAGATTCAAAAATTACTCCTTTTCTTTTTTGGTGATTTGGGCTTTTTGGAAGACAATAAATACAGCAAATGGGGAGAGAATCTTGGGAGATGAGATCTTTTCTCAATGAATAAAATGAGAAGAGAGGCTTCCGGGATTCGGTCTTGCGGGATCAATTCAGTGGAAGGGGTCTCTCAGGGAAACAAGTATAAACAGAGAACTGGAAAAGAAGCAAGAAAAGAGAAGGGGACTTCAAATATAGGGAAGAGTGAAAGAAACTGGGAGGGTGTTTCGAGAACCAAGGCTATGGTTCCCTATAAGAAAATTAACGGGGGTGGGATTGGTGGTGGTAATCGTAAGATTAAGGCGCAGAGTGACTTGTTCAAACAAATCCAATATAAATTGCAATCACTTGAAGAAGATATACAGCATCTCAAGAAGATCTTTTTGCGGTGTGTGGAGGAGAGAGCTGTTCTGATGCGCGAGGCAGTTCGGCAATTCCACATGATAACAGAACGTCTAGGTAGTCTGAAGCCTGATGGTATTTCTCTCATGGATAATTCACTTGCCATTCATCACAAGGTATGCTCTGTGGGATCCTTCGATACATTATTTTCATGAATCCATTTATCACATTTACTCCATCAAATTATGCTCTCTCTCTCTGCAGCTTTTGTGTTGAGATTGTTTGCTGTACCAAGTAGTTTGATATGAATGCGATGCTGTATCTTATAAACCATGCATGGATATGTACCAATGCTGCTCTTCCCTTCATGCAGTCCCATTTTGTGATTAATTTCACTTTTCTCTAAATATTTAGATGGCTTAATCAACTAATATAATGTGATGACTATATAGTTCATGAGATTGCTTTTGTGGAAGTTGACATTGGTATTCTTTCAGTTATGCCACCATTTCTATCAATCAGTAAATGCATAATTTGCTTGGTTTTTTGTTCAATGGCCAGCAAATATTTACCAAAGATGTGAATTGATCCATGTATGAGCATTAGATCTAAAGAAAACTGAGATTTTAACATGGATTGTAGCATGCAATTAATCAGAGAGGCTCATTTTATATTTGTGGCCGGTTCTTTGATACCCATCATAACCTCAATATGTTCGTGATGGATCATAGGAACTGTGAATGTCTGATTGATACTGCTTGGTGGAAGTGAATTTATACGGTAAATTATGAAAGAAAGTAAAGATTGGAATTATGGCAAAAGCCTTTTTAACCAAAAAAGAAAGTACCATAGGTTTATTCTGTACGCCCGCTTGCAGACAGATCTTTGATGCTAGACATCCAGAAATCACTTTAGTCTTGGCATGAAATAGTATAGGTCATGAAATCAATAGTCCAAGTGGTGAATGTGTATGCATATAGTATAAGTTGCTGCCATCCTGCCGTAATAGTTGTCGACAATGATTCAAAAAGCAGTGGATCTATGTTATGATTATAGGGTTCTTTAGGTGGATTGGTACATGAGTGAACTAATGGTGCTGCTGAGATAATAAAGATTGCACAGAGGAGCTGCTAGGTGATAAGAGGAAAGAGCACCACAAAGTTGCTTGCATTGTGGTCCCTATACCGTCGGGAAAGGGGAGATTCTTCTCTGAAAAACTACTGATGATTGGTTAAATAACGAAGAGGCTAATGTCGACAGTGTGGAGCTTAACATAGCTCATATGCTTCTAAAGTCTGCATGATCAGTACAAATACATTTAATCTTATGCCAAAATTTTTCTGGAGATGTTGCTTCAAGGTTGAAACTTGGTGGCATCCATTGATGTACCGACGGTCAATGTCGTGGATAGAGTGATATCTTAGACACTTGGCAGGTTATGAAGCATAGATTCTTGGTAGGTTACGTTGGTTATCATATGGAAAAAGATGGGGATGGCCAAGAAAAATCTATTTTATAGGGTGGATATGTAGATTGTTTATCTAAAAGACTCTTAAATAATGGATCTCCACCCATGTGCCAGCAGGTCGGTCTTAAAAGAAAAGGATTTAAGCTGGCTTCCTTAAAACATAAAGAAAAAGAAAAAGACCAGTCCGTTTTTTGCATCGACGGAGATGAAGCATCAAAATATGACCCTGCCATGGAGAATTCTAGGAAAAGAACGGAGCCTACGTGAGATTAGGGAAAGAAAAGATACAACAGCCAAGAAATTCATCTTTGGCCTTTGCATCTTCTTCTTCTTTCTTCTTTTTCTTCCATCATAGACCTTTGATTCTTTTACTTTTGCATTATTTCTTTTCTTAAGAGAGATGTATGTGAATAACAAAAGAATAAAGCTAAAATATTTATCATGAAAAGCACAGTCATGTCGGGGATTAATTACTAGCACGAGCGTTACCGGGTATCACAAAGAATATGTACATAGTATGCTTTTCTTTGCTGCCAGTCCTTAAATAGCGCATAAACATGAAACAAGATAATTCAGAAACAAATTCCTCTCTTGGTGCCATCCATAATTAAGCTTCAGTCCCTCAAGAAGCAAGAAAATTGTACAATATTGCATAATATTTACTAAATTAAATGCATTGTTTCAACTTGCTTCATGGAGACATTGTTTGCACATGCAGCTTGGAAGCAAAAATATCGGCTTGGCAGAAGTGCTGCACCAAGAGTTAACCCCGCCTGTTGTCACTAGAGATATGAAGGTCAACTTGAACACGTTCCAGGTCCTAGCCTGAAGTTATGAAGATGCTTGCATGTTAGTCAGAAGTACAATTGCAGTCATAACTTGAGTGGTGTGCATGGGGTTGTATGTTTATCCAAAGATCAAAGGTTTTGCGGTATAAGATTGGATGGATGTTTATATATTTTCCCCACTTGTAGACAAAATTGCAATATATGATTTGGTTTGCTTATTCTGTACTTGTTTTCTACAACCTAGTTTATATTTTCACATATCGAAAATCTCCTAGAGTAATTTTAGTATTGCACAGATTGCTTGAATTTATTTGTAAGGTAGATATTTGTAACAACTAGAGCCTGACTTGATCTCTTCTGCACTCCATTATAATAGTTACCATTTCAAGATTATGCCATTTTTTCTATGGTGCTTGCTCACGATGCTTTTATTCTTCCCATGGAATAGAGAGTGGGACGTCTTATGTTTTGAAGACTTCCCCAACTAATTTAGTTGGTATTATGTAATGGTAAGCCAGTTCTCCTATAAGAGATAAAACACGAATCAGAATATCGACTCATCCAAAACCATCAACAACCGGACATCGGTTACTTCAAATTTCTACCAAACCCACTCTTTAAATTGAGTGATTATCTGCAATTAAAATAATTCTTACGTTTTCCCATGATTTCAAATAATTAATTCTGAATTTTCTTAATTTAAAAATAATAAGACAAATTCACTAGTTTAGATTTTTGAGTTAAAATATACATAACGAATATGCTAAATAAAGAGCAACGCTAACGTAGTTAATTTAGTCTCATGGGTACTACATATATAGAAATGTTATGCCCCGAACTGCGTATGAATTTCAAATAAGAATTTCTCATTATTTCTTGATTCTAATTAACATAATTCAGATGACACCAAGTGTGAGTATTTGTTGTTCTTAAATATATAATGCTCCAAGTATGAGTATCATTCTTTGTTCACAAAGATTAACAATCATTTGGAAACCCCACCTTTTCTCCAATACCATGCTTCTTTTTTTTTTTTTTTGGAAGGTAGAATGGAAGAAGTGCATCACTCCCCCCAATACATTTACTAATAGAAGCGTTAAAGAGAGATGTAGATTAGTGGGTTATACTCTTGGCTGAGCTCCCACTGTCACATGCTCACTATCTTTTAAAGACCATACGGAGAGTAGGAATGACAGTCATCCCATCCATCCACTTCAACTCTACTTACCTGAACTCCCATCCAAAAATCATAAGTGCGGGTTGGTGAAACGAACAGCCTAGAAGCAGATTGAGAACAAAGGTTTTTTGGTATGCATAGTCGTGTTCTATCAGGATTCTTTGCTGTTTTTTTTTTTTTTTTAATATTTATTTATTAATTTTGATACTTTTCTATCATGAGTTTGTAGTTGCTTTCAAGAAGTCAATCCATCATCCAACCAAGTCGTGCTCAACCCCTCCCCTCGTTGCTGCTATCTAAGTCCACATCCCCTTATTCTTCTTTTATCCTGAGATAGCTAAGCGATAAAGTCACTTGCTGTATCTTCTCCAATACCATGTATCTTGGTTGGTATATTTCCAACAAGATATGTATTCCATGGAATTGTTTCTAGCACAAGTCAGTATAAGATTCCTAACATGATTGAAGAATATATCTCAAGCTCATAAAGAATAAAGCATAAATAATGTGAAGAAAAAGGCATAGCGGCTCATCATAAATGTGTCTTGCAAGGCCCCACAAACAAGATCAAAATTTCACCAACATCTGGTTCCATCCATGTTCTAATTTTGATTCTCTTTTAGATATGATGTTCATGTTGTGCATGCTCATCATGAAAATATATAATGCCACACAAACAAGATCAAAATTTCACCAATATCTGCTTCCATCTATGTTCTAATTTTGATTCTCTTTTAGATATGATGTACATGTTGTGCGTGCTCATCATGAAAATATATAATATTCATGGCATTGGTTACATCAAAATATAATAGCATCGACAATTTTTTCAGGGAGATGCTTTTCATTTTATAGTGAGAAGGAAGTTAATCTCTCTGGGTTTTGTCTTGACTAACATGGCCAGAGCAACCGGATTTAGGCTTTGAAACTATATGTAATACTTGTTCGAGTAAGATATATTTCATCTGTTACTACCTAATAAAATCACTTGCACTTGTAATGTTAATCAGCCGTTTTTCCATTTTATGAAGAGGTTAATTATGTACTTATGTTGATTCTCAAGTGAAGAAAAAGTTTCTTATCTAATAAACTATTGGCATCCAAAATATGTCAAGAAACTCGCATGGAATTCTTTTACGGCATGCAAATATGGGATGGCTAATTTATTGCTGATATCATCATGACTTATGAAAAAAAAAATCTTAAATACATCGAAGAGGTGATTGATTCACGATCGAAATCAGAATTGGAATGAAAATCAAAATGTATTGGAATCCAAATCTGGATAGTCTAATCCTTTGAAGTACGAAATCAGAATCGAAATTGAAATCAGAATAAAAATTTAAATTCATAAAAAAAAATAAATAAATAAATTTTAGGTAGATTGGACCATTCTTACTTCATCTCGAAATCAAAATCAAAATGAAATTCTCCCCAACCAAATGATTGGAATGGAAGCCATCCATTCTCTTTCTAATTCTGGATCTCCACTCCCTCCAATCAAGCATTCCTGAGTGGATTTAAGCATTAGCTACTTAACTTAGATTGCTCCAATGCTAAATAAGCTTCTTGACCAGAAATCACCGCTTTCCTTTGGTTATGTGAAAGACTTGTTTGGTCCGCCGGAAATAAACTTGGGTTTACATGCATGATTGTACATGTTCGAGTCCTAAGGTACACCGAGATTAGGCCTAGCCTCATTCTGCCCCTTCCAGAAACTCAGATTGCGAGGATCATAACTGGGTAATGGTCCTTTTTGTAGGTTACCATCCATTTCCTCATATCTAAGGTTGCTTAAGCCAAAAGCGGGTCCAAATTTAGCTAATGTTCTTTTAATTGAGGAATTTTAATGAACACGACGTCTGGCCAAGCCGCACTTCCCCGTGCATCTGCGGGTCAAAAACCATTTTGGCTTGTCTCATTTATTACAGCTATCTTTCTCCCCGTTTTTTTTTTTTTTTTGGTAAAGTACTAGCTATCTTTGTTTGTCAATCAGATGAGCTTGTAGAAGCTTGTAATCAAGCGGAGCTTAGCTATGATGTAACCGCAATTGCAGCAAAAAGCTTATATATAATATGTGGCTATAGCAATCATACTTGTAGTCTAATAAAGAAAGAAAAGAGCATTTTCTGGACATTTCCTTGCTTTGAAGCATTTCTTGTCACCATGATGAGATTTGTTCCCAATTCCATGCCTATTAACCTTCTCTTGAACTCGATTTTACCTAGATCTTTGGTGGTGAAATAAGAGCAGTTGTTCCAGAGTTTTCTGTAAGGATCCTATCTAAGAGATGGAGATAGCATCAATCTATTGGGATGGGACATTATGTGTCAACTGCTGTGGGATGGAGGCCTTGATATTCAATCCTTGATAGCAAAGAGGAAGGCCCTCATTGCTATTTCTTCTTAGCCTAGAGATCTTATAGAGCATGATGATAAGGGCTAGGTATGGACTATGGCCTATCTATGATGAGATTTGGACCAGCCAGAGTGCTTCCTTCTTGTGAAACGAGCTCAATGCTCAAGCTCCTGATGTAATTCCTTAGATAAGATGATTGGTGGGGGATGGCTGCTCTATGAGTATTCTACATGACTAGTGGGTTTGAGACTTGCCCTTCAACTAGTAGCTGTCTATGAGAATTTCTGATTTTCTCCATGCAGATGGTAGAGGCTGGAACTAGGCCATTGTAACTCATCTTCTTGGAGGATCTGGAGATCCTCTTGCACTCCGAATGTGGTGACAGCTAATCTCTAACGATTTTATAGAAAAGAGTTCACTAGACGACAGGATGTTGGATGGGTTTGGATGATTGGGGTGCATTCGAGGGTGAGCCTCTTCTTTTGAAATGTTGCTTAAGGCCAGCTCCCAACTAGGTCTATTTTGAGAGCTAGAGGCATGAATATTCAATTAGTTTGTCCTTGGTGTGGTTTGGAGGATAAGATCTTAGAGCATATTTTATTTCGGTATCCGAATGTGAGACATGTTTGGTTTCTAGCACAGTTGCATAAGCAGATTGTACAAGCTAACAACCCGACCCATACCTTTTTGGAGTTCGTAGGATGTAGTACAGGAGGCGGCGCATTTGGGATATCAAGTATCTGATCAACTTATATGGCTCTCCATATTTGGCTTGCTAGGAATAGTCTAATTTTTGAGTCCAAAAGATAAACGATAAGATTCATTCTGGAGAGAGTCTTAACCATGGCTGCGGAGTTGACTAATGTGACTTTTAGATTTCTAGAAACATGAGGCTCCCACATTGCTCATATAGCAATCTGATAAGTGTTTATTATTGAGAGCCCATTCCTTCAGCATACTTGAACTCAACTTTGATGCCAGCATTAGAGGCAGGCATGGTGGGATAGGCTTTGTGATCTATGAACCTAACTTCAAGCTGATAGTAACTGAGGGGAGCCATCTATTTGGGCCCACAATTTCTAAAGTAGAGCTTTGTGCAGCCTGGATAAGAATTGTGCATACCAGGTGGAGTTGACCACCAGGTTATTAAGAGCAACTCAACCACGATGGTGATTTAATTATAGAGCTACATGCAGAAAGGTGTCACTTATTCTCTATTACAAAATGTCTCGATTTTGTTGGCGGGATGTAATATATTGGCAATTAGGTATGCCTTCTAGGAGATGAATACAGCTGATTAAGTGGCGATCTATGTATATGGATGATGTCCTTTGGACGAGGGTGGTCTTAGAACCACTCTAGATATTTTGTTTTCGATTTTTTTGATTATATTTACAATAGAATAACATGAATTAACTATTTTTTTAAAAAAGATTTTTTTATGTGTATATCCTCCTAAATATTCAAATTTATGTAAATATTCTTTCAAAATTGATATTTGCATATATATCCTTAAAAAATTATTTTTGTATATGTACCCATATCATCTAATACTGTTAAAAAATTAACAATTTAAAATTAAAATAACTAAAATATCCTTATGGATAGATGTACAAAAAAATTTATAAGGATATATATGTAAATAGTAATTTTATAAGGATTATCATGCAAATTTGAATGTTTGGAAGGATATACATGCAAAAATCCTAATCATAATACAGCTGCCTTGATTTATTAATTCTTTCTTTATTCTAATAGAAAAAAATTAACATGCAAACCAAAATGACGAATATACTTAATTTATTGACTTACATAGATAAAAGAATTATTTTATCAAATGATAGATCAAAATTATTTTATCTAGAAAATAGATAGATCGTAACTATCCATGTTTCCTCTAATATAAAATAATATACTTTTGAAAAAAGTATTTAAACTTGATATTAGATAGATAGTTTATACATTTACATAGAATGGACATAGTTGTGGATTTGGACATTATGTAACAATTAGAATTTACAATCTTATTATATTTTATTTTAAAATTTTTTATTAAAAATATTTTTTATGAAATGTATAAGATATATTATACCATATGGAGTATAAAATCAAGTCTACTATATATATATATGTCATATAATTTAAAGAATTTTTTAGAGAACTCGAGTTGCGTTGGCCTAACTGAGCTGGGCTTTTTGAAATTTTTCTTAAGATTTTGCAAAGTCATTAATAGGGATGATAGTCGAATGGCCCTTGAAGCCACCATCAACAACATCGAGTACTTTTTCTTGACTTCTTTCTTCACCAGTGGCATCCTCTTTTCTTTACCAGAGATCTCCACACTATCAGAATCAATCTCTCTCATTGCCACTCCTAAAGATGACCAGCTGAACTCTTTCTCTCTTTTTTTCGTCAGAGATCTTCTAAATATCGAACTCATACTCCCTTTTATTGCCACTCTCAAGGATAACTAATCAGACTCTCCAACTCTTTCTTTTGTAAGAGATCCCCTTGGCATTAAACTCATACTCCTGTTCATCAGCACTATCAAGGATAACCAGTTAAATTCTTTTTTTATTAAATAACATCGAACACATCATCATAGTTTTGCTCAGCAAGCTAAATACTTTGCCTAAGTTTTCCATATCATGTACTTTGTAGGAGTTTTCCACATTAAGTAGTTACCGGAGCTTGTATCATTAAGTGCTTTATTAGAGTTTGCCTTGCTGGATGAAGAAAGACTGGGCATGCCTCTTTTCTTGGCCTCTCTATGTTTTTTGAGTCTTTAGATTTGATATTCTATAGGTAGAGTAAAGATAATTAGTATTGAAAGAGAGTAATAAAATAAATAGGATATTACAGTAGGTTCCTCATTCTGGAATGTTTAGAAGGCATGAGAAACACCAACACTATTATTTTTTGAAGTCAAGAATGGGTTATTGGAAGATACAATTAAGGCTTGGTGGTGGCATATATGAAGCTAGCTTCCTCTTTAGAAACTATGAAAAGTTTCATAGGAGAAAACTATGCTAGCTATTAATCTCCTTGCTATTAATGGTCTAGTTTTGGTTTATGATAATTTTTATGATTTTTTTTTTGTTCACTTCCTCTTTCTATATTTTGTTTGAGAAATTTTTTATACTTTTTATTAAACGAACGAAGTTCTAACAAGTCATTCCATCTTGCCGAAAACCAAAATATAATATAGTATTTTAATATATAAAATATTATATAGTATCATTATCATGTTATTGTATTATATAATATAGATCCGAATCCATCTAAATAAAATAGATAAAAAAATTAAAATTTTTATGTATAGCAGTTTAAATATTCAAATTTGTATGATTATCTTCATAAAATTACTATTTATATATATATTTTTATTTTTTTTTTACATATATATTCATAAAAATATTTTAGTCATTTAAATTTTTAATTTTTAATTGATATTAGATGATGTGGTTATATATGTAAAAAATAAAATAAATAAATATATATAATAAATATTTTATGAGGATATATATATATATATATATATATATATATATATATATATATATATATATATATATATATATTTTGCCTTCTATCTGACAGCTTGACAGATGTCTTTCAATATGCTGGGAGTCCTACTCTAATTTAAAACTTGCAACGTTTATGCGGCTGTCGAGGCCTCTCCCCTCGACGGCGTGCATAGTCCGCGGCTGTTCGTCGCGTGGCTCTTTCCGCTCCTTTCAAATCATAAGAAGGAAAAAAACAAAAGAAAACTCCTTCAAAAAGCGAAAAAGAAAAAGAAACCAAGGAAGCAGTACCAAAGGCAGGGAGAGCAGATAATTTATCACGAATCCTTCAAGAAAAGGATCGCATAAAGATCTGTGCCGGATGGCGGCAAATTTCGCACTCCGATCCGACCGTTTCCCCCTCCTCTACCGACCCCCGCCTCTCCTCTATTTAAAACCCCAGCACGCCCTCTCCCGTCGCCCCCGCTTCCTTCTCCCCTCCGGCCGGCGACGGTCCAGTTTTAGGGTTTCCTCCTCCGGCGGCCAGAGGAAAGGGGAGGAGGAGAAGAGGGGTGGGGTTCTCACTGGCGTCCAGCGGGATGAGGCCCCGCAAGTTGGAAGGGCTATCGAGGAGGAAGGAGGAGGAGGACGAGGGGGTGTGGTGTTGGATGGGAGCTATGAAGGGTTTGAGTGGAAGTGGCCGCCTTGGAGGGATTTGCCGCAGCGGTATAAGCTCATCGGGACGACATCTCTTGCCTTTGTCATCTGCAACATGGACAAGGTATCGTCTCCCATCCAGGATTTTTTGTATTTGTTTGTCGTATGCTGGTTTGATGTCGAACACTTGATATGGAGGGAGACGAAAAAGATTCGAAAATTTTCTTGTTTTGAGCAGTGATTTTGAGTCTTTAGTCTATTTCTTGATATTATTGCGGTTTAAAGCTGCTATATGTTGTCCATATGGAATTTTATTTGATTTAATTAACGTGGCATGCATTAGATACCATGTTAGAATTTTGGATGTTGTTGAAAATAAAAAAATGTAGCACATGCGCAAATCAAGAAAATCTTAAGCTTGGACTATCAGCTGATGTGACACTATTCTGTGGTTAATGAACTTTGTACATGCATTTTCTAGCACGGTTTATGTATTAGACACGGCTACAAACTTTGTATATGAAGGAAAAGGTTGGCGCTTCCTTAAAACTAAACCATTAGATTATCTTCTAAGTTCTGTCATCGACCACAGAGCATCTGATTCTCTATTGCATCACTGTCCTGTTGTGATCAAACTGGTCATAGAGCTTGTATGTGTGCAGCATTTGTCTATTTTAAAGCCTTTTCCATGGTTGGTATTGATTTCTAGAAGTTCTCTGGTGTATTGATTTTCACTAGGCAAATTTCAACAGTAGAATCCCTTTATTGTTCATGGGATCTTTGTTCTGTATATTTTAAATTGCAGGATATTCCCATTGCTGGATTTTTCACTGTCTTGTACTCTTGTTTCTCTCTGTTTGACAGCTAGGAATTCACCTGAATGCAATGAAACTCCATCCACAGCTCTGTTGCAGTAAACTCCGAAATTTTCATGTATCAGTTTGACAATTGAATCAGATTGGACCTTGACATATTTCTAGATAAGATTTAAGTATAACAAGAAAGGGAATTTTGAACGAGTCTGCAATAGATAGTGAACCGTTAAGCCCTATACCTAGTCAACTGGCAAACTTATAGAGAGCTGGAGAATAGTGAAATTTTTTTCTCCATTGTTCCAAGGCAAAAATGTTATCACATACAGAGGTTCTTATAAGACCCTATGGTTGATGTAATTGATTAATCTTATGGATTTTGGACTCTCAGATGTAGCAGGTTTTCTCTGAGTACATAACTAGAAATGATGCAAGTCCTTGACCCATGGAAAAAAATATTTAGCCTTCATTTTAGTTGACTCTTCATTAGACCTGGCACTTAATGGCTTATAAAAAATCATCATACTTCCCTAATCACTTTTCTAGATTCTAGACAATTTTTTTTCCTTCTCTTTCTCCCTTTCATCTTTTTCTTCATTCTTTATCAATTATTAGTGATTAGTAATTATTGTGGAGAACTGACTAATTTATTTGAAAATTTATTATATCTTCTGATACCATTTTTTTTCATAATACCAGTTAAGAAAAAGCATATCGTATTGTAAATGTTCATATGTGATATTTTAGAAGTTGAAATTGCCAGTACTCCTTTTGTTTTATTTCTTGTATTTTAGATTGGTTACTTTATATTATATGCACTTTGTGCTTCATTAAATTAGGATCCTTGTAGATGGATACCCAAATTCTATTGCAGTAAATATCCCATGCATGTCATATAACTAACAACCTCTCTCTCTCTCTCTTTCTCTCGCCCCCCCCCCCCCCCCAATCCAGGTTAACTTGAGCATTGCCATCATTCCAATGTCACATCAATTTGGGTGGAATTCATCAACAGCTGGCTTGGTTCAGTCTACATTCTTTTGCGGCTATGCCTTGAGTCAATTGCCTGGGGGATGGCTTGCTAAGTTATTTGGTGGAAGGTTGGTTCCAGGCAACAAAGCCATTTCAGCCATGATAAGTAAAATATAGGGTCGGTCACTGGTCAAGATTCTTATTATTATAATGGATAATCATCATTAATCAAGTCAAAATTTTCATTGTCTATTGCTATCCTAATCAGTACACAAGCAGATCAGTAGAAAGCAAAAGTTTTAGTGTGTTGCAGCTTGAAGCGGATATGTTCTTCTTTTGTGAACGCTGCTTATTTACCAGTTTTATTATAAATGAATTCAATGGTATGCTTCTTCCTTTTCTAAAATTAAATTAAAATAAATAATAGAAATAATAAATGAGCTTTATCCTAACAATTTTTAATAGCTTTCTTGAATTTCTTTGATGCCTATTCCTAGATAGAAGGAGTAAGCTGAGAGCTGATATGAGCCCAAAAGTCAATCATTAAATAGCAACACAGACTAAATTCTACCAATGGAAACGTATGACAATCATTTGAGAGCAAAGCATAACACATTTTATAGCCTAAAAGTATTGCTCTTTAAAATTGCTTCATTGATTTTGAGTCTAAATAAGCAAATCAAATTATTAGATTGATAGATGTCCTTTTGCAGCTTATGATTATGTGATATGAATTTATGGAGTTTTTTTTGTGTTTGAATTTATTAAATATTTATTTTTTGATTTCCGAAATCTTATGTGTATAAAAAGGTAATTTCAATATTTGTTTTCACTAAGGTAGGAAATTTATTGCATCTTGTTTGCCCAGTTTTTGAATCTCTAACCTTTCTCCTCTTGTCTTCTACTTCTCTGTTCAGCTTTCTTCTCCTTTACAATTTGTTGGCATGTCTTTTTGTCTGTCTTGATTCATATTGTACAATTTTTCTCCTAGTTTCTATGTAACTTACTAATATGTTATGTACCTATGCTGACGAAATATCATCTACATATAGGAAAGTTCTTGAAGTTGGTGTTCTTGCTTGGTCTTTAGCCACAATACTTGTTCCATTTGTAGCAGGATTTATGCCAGGGCTGGTTTTGTCAAGGATTTTGGTACGTTATTGCTTGTCTCATGTCTGTTAACTTTTTGATGTTTTACTCTTGAACTTTTTACTAACTCATATATGAATGACTTTGATAATACAATAAGTTTTACATTTTCATCCATATAGTGTTTTCTTCTTTTGCTTAATATTTTCTTGGGATTATATTTTACTCCATGAACATATTTTCCTTAAAGAAACTAATAACATTTCTCAAGTCCCAAGCCTTAATTCCATGTTGTTTTATTTTAAATACTATGATCTAAAAATTCTGTGTTTTTTTGGTTTATTTGATTGTTGTGAACTGTGTTTGAAAAATAATAAGGTCGGCACATTTAGAAAAAGTCATTTTATGCTAATTAATCACCATCAAGCCTTTTAACTTTTGGTCATCTTAATTGCTTGTTGTCATGCACAATGGTGACCTATAAGGTGCTAACTTATTCTTGATTCCGATCTTTGTTTGTACTGTCACAATCACTATAGATAATGTCGTACACAACTTCATATATTATTGTAAAATTTCTATAACAATACTGAGCAGGTTTTTGTTTTTGCATTGTTCAGGTTGGTGTAGGAGAAGGTGTTTCTCCATCAGCTGCAACTGACTTAATTGCAAGGCAAGATATTAGGATATCAGCACAGTTCATAAGTAAATTATTTCCATAGGTTGCATGTAAAACCAGTTTCACTGAATGTATTTTCTCTTCCAACAATTCCTTACTTAGGCAGCTTAATATTTCCTGATTATGACCCAATACATATCCATGAGATTTGTTCCCAAAATATGTTAGTTTACTCAAATGTCAGCATAAGATCTAATCAAGTTGGTCAAAAACTCCAAGGATTTCCAATAACTATCAATAAATATGGAGCATGCATTCACTGCTAATCGCACCAAGAAAACTTATGTGTGAAAATTTTCATGTAAACTATAAAGTATAAAGCTTTTTCTTTGTTATTTGAAATGAAAACTTCTCATTTTCATATAGTAGATGATGCCCAGAGTTTCCTGATTCTATATCTGGAGTGTGATGACTTGGACATGACCATTAAAATGACATCAACAAATAGAGTGCAAGATGCAAATATAAATAGACCTTTAGATGAATGACATGTAACTATGTAATTATGTATATTTTTGCATATATTGGTGTGCATATGTATATAAAGAGGTAAGTAATTTCTAGAGGACTGTCTCTTATTCCATAATATTCACCATATCACATGTATCATGCTATTGCATGAATTTTTTTTTTTTTTTTGACACCTTAGAAAATTCATGTATTGACACTACATGCCGCCATCTGCTCGAGGTATGCTTAAACTAGTTGAGTTATGAACCTTTGCTTACTTTTTGTAGTGACATTTTAATTTAACATCCTTGGCTCATTTCAAACAGTTAAAGCAGCTAAGCATTCCAAATCCATTTCATGTATTTAGATTGGACTTGATTGATATGAAAAATAACTGAGGCTCTATTTTAAGCCACCTGATGGACCTCAAGATACACACAAAATGGTTGGAAACAAATCAATCTATTTACAAACAGGTCAAGTTTAACTTGAAGATGGGCTCATCTTATCTTGTTTGTATAAAAAACAAGCAGAGCCATAACATTGAGGCTTGTGTTGTAAACAACCAACCTTTAACATTTCTGGCTAACATAAGTGGACTCAACATGGCTCAATAACTACTTTTCTTAAGGCCCTTCAGTAAGAAAGTGAACTGAGCTTGACTCCATCTCTAAAAGCTTTTTGATAAAAGAGGCCTAGCCTGAATACATACAATTTGATTTATAATTTGTATACATTGTAGATGCACAAAATTGTATACATATTTTTGATTGATACATAGAAATATTTCTCAGAAAACTGATAAATGGAAATGCTCTTCAAATAAACAACGACATGTAAACAAGTTATATTATATCTGTTGAGGATGTTGTCATGTAAGCAATTTGGATTTATGCTTGAAAGAGCAACTATGGAGGCTATCTTTCTTTTTTTTTATTTATTTTTTTTAAAAATTTAATTTTATGTAAAGTTAATAGAAAATATAGAAAAAGAAAAAAAAGGTCTACACATGGTCTTCATTAATTTAGAGAAAACTAATCACTGGGAGCCAAGAAAAGTGATTTGGTGAGCTTTAAGAAGGAAGAGTATACAGTTTAATATACTGAAATAATTGAGGACATGTATGCTAAGGACAAGTGTTAGGAGTGGTTTTGGTACAAGGAATTTTCCAGTTAGAATAGGCTTAGTTAATAAAGGACAAGCACTAGCCCATATCCTTTTGTATTAATGAGAGATGAACTCACATCGAATATTCAGGAAGATGTACGATTGTTTATGTTAGTTGTAGATGATATAGTATTGATTGATGAAAAGAAACCAGATCAAATACAAAAGATTTGCGGGGGAAAACTTTAGAGGATAAAAGTTTAAAAATTAGTTGAACAAAAAGAGTACATGGAATGTAAATTTAATGAGGATGAAAATGAAGACATAGTATCAATTAAGATCGATGGACAAGAGATACCATAAAGTGACTGATTTTGTTATTTAGGATTTATTATACAAAATAATGGGGAGATAGATGAAGATATATATAATAGAATTAGAGGTGGTTGGATGAGATGGAGAGGTGCATCTGGAATTTTATGTGGTAGGCACATACTTAGGATACTTAAGGAGAAATTTGTAGAACAATAATTAGGTCTGCAATGTTGTATGACTCAAAGTGCTGGACAATGAAGAAGTACATGAAAACAAATTAGGTGTGATAGAAATGAGATTGCTAAAATGGATATATGATAAAACTCAGAAGGATAGATTAAGTAATAAATGTAGTAGAGGAGCCGTAGGAGTTGCACAAATTAAGGACAAAGTGATGGAAAATTAACTGGGATGGTACAGTATGTACAACAAAGAAATGAGGATGCTCTTGTTAGCTGAGGCACTTCAATTTGTGCTGAGGGTTGTAAGAAAAGAAGAGGAAGATTCAAATTAACATGGGTAGAGATTAGGAAGGACATGGAGAAACTTGGTATGACATTAGAGGTGGCCTTCGATTGGAATACTTGGCGAACTAGGATCCATAAAGCTGATCCAAATAGTTGGGAAAATGCTAGATGATTTTGATTATCATGATTGTAATTATGACCAAGAGGTCTTCCAGATTAAATTTCAATATGGAGCATGAATTATAGTTTTCACAAAATAATCTATCTTATGATGAGTTTCAAGATGTCTAAGTTTTTAAACATTCGGTCTTATTAAGTAAAAGATCTAGTTTTGGTGTATCATGGATTTTTTCTCTATGCAATTAGTTGTGAATCAATGGCATAAATAAGAACTTCAGGATTCAATATAATATAGTAAGTTTCTGTTCTACCTATCAAGACAATGATTCATTTCATGATTTCCCCTTTTGTCTTCTGGCAAATCTAACGATTAATTTTTTTCATTAAATGTTAAACATGATATTATTCGATTTGTTATTCACTTGACATGGGTGGTCATCCAACCTTATGCAGATCTATTCCCTTGCAAGAACGCTCAAGAGCAGTTGCATTTGTTTTTGGTGGGTTGAGTGTAGGAAGCATCTTGGGGTATATCTCTGAACTTGGTAGTAGTTAAATATGTTTCAGGCACCATTTCAGGTATACTGCAGTTTGAATATTGCATATCGACATATCATGCACCAATTGCTTTCATCATGTATAATTTTTTAGCACATTAGCTGTAGCAGCATGTCACAGTATTATCATATAAAATACAATATCCTGACCGTTGATTGTCTACATGCATTTCAATGTTGCTAGATGAAATACATGCCCACACTTTTCCAGAGCAGACAGTATATGATCACCTTAGGTACTAGAATGTTATTAAGAAAATTATTGGGAAACTAGAAATATTGTGGCCTTTGTCCAGTCTCCACGGTAATGTCGAAGTGAAGGTGTTTTTCTTTGGACATGCTCGGCTACCGGAAATATTTGATTGTACCATTTTCTTACTGTAAACAGTATCTAGAATCAAGTTTGATCTGTTGGCTTGAAGAACTTGCGGACATCTACATGTTCATAATTTAGACCAATTGTGTAAGTAAACAGTTATTCAGTCTACCTCCTGATTAGATTCTCCAAAACCCAAACAAGTGTTGCTGTAATATTTTGGATGATCTGTTTCTAATTAGCTTCATGTGGATGTTCATTAAACAGAACAAAGTCAATAATGTATAGTCAGAAAGATTTGTGCTCTATAAATTTATGCCCTTAACCATAATCTATCTGAAAATTTTTAGCTCATGCATCATTGTTCATGAACCCTTTTGTTCTGATTTTGGAAGTCAGAGAGGGAGGGGGGAAAGGGAGTGAGGGAGAGAGAGAATGTGGTTGTGTGGGCACGTGCGTGTTTGCACATCTTATTATCATGATGGTATGTATGTATGTGTGTGCATGGGTGCATGTCTTACTATCATGGTGGGAACTCTCCCTTTTCAAATCTATTATTTTAATATTTTTCTCGATGCTGGAGACTCACTTGCCTCAGCATTGTAGACTCTAAATACAGAAGCGAGTGAGATTTTATCTCCATGTTCATTTCTTTTTCAAATACCGTGATTGAGCCACTTCTATTCTTTCCTTCCTTTTCCATGCTTTCTCTTTAGAGTCTGAACAATCTCAAAGATTCAAAACCTCCCTCTCCCACGTGTATGTGTATTTCCCATATGCATTGTCATGTGCATTGTATGTGCCAAGTTCTAGTAAATGTATAATCTCAACCAACAAGACTAATTCCTATGGTATGAAGTTGGTTTTATGGGTCAAGTTATGACTTTCCAAATTCACAAGAATCTTGGAGGTCCATCCTGATTGAATGAGCTTAAACTGCATGACCAACAAGGTTGTTGGTCAGTTCCTTATCCACCAACTGGTTTACATTTAGTTGCAGGAGTTTATCTTGCCCAGAGTTGCCCTAGCCAAGAATTAGGCACCAAGACAAAATAGTAAAACTCAGTATAGGAAATCATGCTCATCTCTATAGGAAAGTATGCAAGTTGAAGAGAAAAAGTAAAATCATAATAAAAAATGTGAGAACATTATTCTTTGTTGTAGTAAATATGCCAGTTTTATTTGTGTATACTGAAACTAAACATAATTTTGTGACTGCTTGTAGCTGTACAATAACATGAAATTTGCTCTCATCTTGTCTGGAAATTTTGCAGGCTTCTCTTGGCTCCTCCCCTTATCCAAAATTTTGGTTGGGAATCAGTATTTTACATATTTGGCTTCCTTGGGATTATTTGGTGAGTAAACAAACACTAATGTATGATATACCATTCACGATCGTATTTTCCAACTTTTATATGAATCTTTATTTTGGTTGCAAGGCAAAATATAATTGATTAGCAAAGCTTACTGTTTATGTTACCAAGTTCTTAATCACTGGTTTTGCTGTTATTGATGGCTGTAAAGATTACAGAGATCTCCAAAGTGCTTAATGTTTTTCTAAGATCTGAATCTTAGTTAATACTTTGCATGTCAATTTGCTTTTTCTGTTGATACAAGGTGTTTGGTATTTGAGCTTGTTAAAGAAGGGCGATCACCATTTGATGGAGAGTACCTTTTTGGTAAGTGCGGTTTATTCCTTTCTTTTTTAAAAAAAAAATCAAGTGTCCTGATATATTCAGACTATTCAGCACTTTTCCCTTGGTTCTTACTGAGGATTTGCTATTAGTTTTTATTGGTTTACTGTCTTGAATTATGTGACAACATGATTGGTGAACTTTCCATCATAGCATTAGCCATGGTCATATTGTTTTTATTAACTCCTGAATTTTTAAAATGTTAATTTCTTCACAAATTTCATCTTATCTACAACTATACAAAAAGATTTGCCTATGTAAACATCAGCATTTGAATATTCTGTTCTCTTATATGGTTGCAGTCTTAAAATGGAACTTTCAAATGCATTGTCAGGTCGAGTTGCTTTTTCATTACAAAGGGCTGCTGATGATATAACATTTCTAATACAGAACAAATCATTCAAGTTATTGCTGTGATTGACTTTAGCAAATGTGTTTATCATACTTGTCTCAATCTTAAGTAAGGCATTACATTTCACGCATCAGATATACAGTATAAGAACGAAATCCCACCTGCTTGATGAAGGTAACAAGACTTCATAATATAAAACATGCAAGTTGGTTCCGTTGACGAGATGACTGAACTTTATGCTTTTCTTTTCCCTGCTTATGAGCATGTTGTTGCCCAAAGAAAGCATACCCCAGCGCATTTCCTCAACTATTCTCGCAGTTTCTTTGGTCTTCTTTTGAAGCTTTTGCAGTTCTCCAATCCATATTTATGACAGATATCTTGTGCAACTAATTAAATATCTTACTAATTATTATATTTACTTAACTAGCTGTCTTGCATTTACCTAGCATCTTTATGAAAGAAAAACATAAGGAGAACCAATATAGAAGGTGGCTAATGTGTACTCTAAGACATTCTGGGTATAAAGACTCCATATAAACAAATGACTGATGCTTTCTCCTGGTCTTTAATGTGATCATTTCATTTAGAAAATGTCGCCTCACACCACTCAAAGAATGCTGAACTTTGAGAGTTGCTCCCTTCTTCTTCGTATGACAAACAAGTAAACCTCCTAGGCAAAGGAGTGCACCAAGTCCCTAGGACTACCGTCTCCATTGTTTCAGGCCATCCCCTGTAGTATGAGAGGAGGGTATCATTAAGCTCCTTAGTGCTGAAACTTACAACATTCTCCAAATCCAAGAAGATGTAAGTAGAGAGTTTCTCAAATTTAGGTTTGCACTATTTTATATAGCAAACATAAATTTGGAATGAGACCAGAGGTGGCCCTAAATAGGAATGCTTGGTGAACAAGGATCCATAAAGCCGTCCTCAAGTAGGTGGGAAAAGGCTTGATGAGTATGATCAATGATTATAACTATTTTATCATATTTTTAATTTACTTTTGGATTTATAAAAAGTAGAGTGAAAATTTAAAATGTTTTAGTCATCATAGGCTTCATCATCATTGTCATCATCCAAGTCTTTTCTTTTCTTCTCTTTTTTCACTTAAGAAAGGTGGGCTACAAAGCACAACTTTGATTGAAGACCTAGGAGTGAGCAAATTCTTATAATTGGTTGCTTGCCTCCAATAAATCATGTTAATGATATTGGAAAAGGCTGGTAGGTTGTGGAGAGAAAGAAAAGAGTGCTAACAAAATAAGAAAGAACAAAATAAATCAAATAAATAAAATATGACAGCGGATACATGAAATATGTCGAAAAACAAAACATGTCCTATCACTGAGTAGTAATCTCCTTTAATTAACCCCTTGATTATTTATGTTCCAAACACCAAACTGAAGCTATTTCAAGATGGCTCTCTACATTCTTGTCCATCATTTAGTTCCATGGGAAACCAAGTCAAATGGTCTTCTCGGAGCATTTTGCATTATCTTAACTGTGCAATCTTAGGACCATCCTCCTGCTATTCCCCACTACTTGTGTCCCTTTTCTTACTGACGCCTCTGTAGGTCTATATTGGACATCACCAATCCATCTCAATCAACAAAATATTATTCATATATCTTATATATTTTTAGGCTTCACATGAACGCATCCCAAAAGACATAAATGAAGAATTTATCTAGAAACCACCTTTTAGTTGGTTAACTAAGGAAAAAGACTGTTAGTGTCTTTAGAAATGTCGTTTGAGTAATATTTATGTTAAAAAGTTTAGAGGGAATTCTAACAGATTTAAATCTCTTTCTATATTGAACATCAACTCATTTCAGTCATGAACGATGGGGCAGGTCAATTCCAAGGCTTGATTTTTTTCCATTCACAGATAACTTGAAGGTTTTTGCTTTGCTTGTTGAACAAAAACATAGTACTGCACTAGACACATTAACTGACAGAACCAAGGTAAGTGGAGCCAAATTGATCAAAGTCGCCTGACTAAACAGAAGACCTTTGGGCAGAACAATCATTATTTGATAAGTCACTATATTTACAGGACATAAAATTTGTTGTAAGGGTTTTAACTTTTAAGTAAGAAGTTTTTTTCCTTTTTTTTTTCTCAGAGAGAGAGAGAGAGAGAGAGAGAGAGAGAGAGAGAGAGAGAGAGAGACCCATCTAAGTTACATCTCCTTGGTCCAACAAATTGGCAATGCACCATGACTTGAATTCAGAACCTCCCTCAGGGAGAATAGGGGTGTAATTGTGACTTCCAAGGCACTTCCTCTTCATTGTTGTAACTTGTAAGTAAGAGGTAATGATGACTCATATAAAACTAATCATATTCATTCCAAAACAAAGTAAACAAACTTCAAAAGTAGACAAATATTTCCATTTTTCATTGTGAGAGAGTTTGCAAAACCTAGTAATTCTGCCAGCACACTGTCACAATTGGTTTAATAACTTTATTTCAAAAAGGGGATCTCATCAAGCTGCATGGAAACAAATATATGAATGTGAAAGCAGACAGATATAATTTAGTCTGAAAGATGCCTTAAGTTTAAATGTTATTTTACTTCTACAAGAATAGCATAGATGGAGATGCTGATGTTTACATGCGGTGATATTAAGGATGGTTGAATTTAGTATGTTAAATAGTGTTTACCCTTTTTTTTTGTAGAATTGTGAGGTTCACTTAAATAGAGGATGGAGATCGACAACAAAGTTAGATGGTATCGTCATGTGCGATACAGAACATTGACAATTATAGTTGGCAAGTGTGGATGGATGGAGAGATCTATGGATAGGAGGTATCAGAAAGGATTTAAGAGAGCTTGAAATAACAAAGCCAGATTCATACAGCTGACAACAGATGGAGTAATTTGTGTTTGATTGATATCCCTTGATTTGTGTGTACAAATCAAGTTGATTGATATCCCTATTTTTCTTGATTTATTTCTACAATTCAAGTTGATTGATATTCCTATATCCCTTGATTTGTGTCTATAAATCAGAGATTTTTATTTTATGTTTTTTCGTATCTAGGTAGGAGATATTTGTCATTGATTTGTTTCCTATTATAATTGATTCGTTTCCTATTGGAACCATGTAATCTCATGTATAAATATAAGGTGCTTAGGAGACTTCTCCTTAAGCAATTTTGATTATCAACAGTCTTAAGTTGGCTTCAGAGCCTTTATCAAAATCCGGTGGACCCCCTATCCTCCGTGAAAAAGCTTCTAGTCGGTCAGATCTCCTTGTCGTGTATCTTTCTGGCAAGCCCCGGCAACACTATCTTTATCCCCTCCTTATATTTTTATCCCTATTTTAGTTTTCGCCGTTCTGCCCCTATTTTTGGTCATCATCTCGTTGTCAGGTTTATTTAACAAAATCATTCTCTCATGGCTTCCGCATCAGACTCGAACGAGGGCTTTGTTTCCTTCGCTTTCTCTAGCACTCCCACCATAACGTCAGAGAAACTCAATAGTAAAAATTTTTTGGATTGGTATGCTGCTGTTGATGTAAGGTTTTTAGGTCAAGAACTCTCCGAGCATCTAACCAAGAGGGTAGAAGATATCGATGTTGATGAGAGGGACCAATGGAAGAGGTTGATTATCAGTTGGTGTCCTTATTATGGCAGTCCGTTGATCCAAAGCTGTTAGTGCACTTTCGCTTATATAAAACATGCTATGACATATGGAAGAAAGCTCGAAGCATCTATTCCAATGATATACAATGTCTGTATGATTCTGTCCATAACTTGGCAACACTCAAAATGATGGATCATGACCTATCCTCATATCTAAACAAAGCTCAATCCATCATTAAAGAAATCAAGTTGATATTGACTGGTGATAACCTTCAGAAGATGATGGACAAGCTTGACAACATGTATATGGTGTTTGTTCTCCATGGTCTTCATGAATATTTTGACTCTATTCGGAATCAAGTTTTGACAAATTCTAATATTTCTACAGTGGAGGATCTCATTGATTGTTTGCTAGGAGTTCCTTCTCAGGAGGTAGCATCTAGAGTTGGTTTCCAAGCAGTCTTAGAATTTTCAGCCCTTGTCTCTAACACGGCTGATTGTGGAGGCCGAGGCCATGGTCGTGGTGGTGGTAGAGGTGACCGTGGATTTGGTAATCACCCTCAAATGTTCCTTTCATAATCGCTTGGGCCATACTCGAGACTGGTGCTAATCTTTGCATGGTTTTTCAGAGAAATCAGCTAATGTGACATAATCTCAGGCATCGGGTATTGGGAGTAACAACCAGAATGTTTTATCAGATAGTGAATACAAGGAGTATCTTTCGTTTAAAGCAGCCTTACAAGCTTGATCTTCAACTACTGTTGCCCATACTAGTAACTCTATAGTTTGCCTCTCTCATTCTTCGTCCGGTGGATCCTGAATTTTGAATTCTAGTGCTTCTAATCACATAGCTGATAATCCTTCCCTTTTTTCAAAATTATCATCTCCCAAGATATTACATCACATCACCCTCATCGATGGCTCTAAAGCTAAAGCTACTGGCATTGGTCAAGCTACACCTCTTCCTTCTTTATCCTTAAATTCTATTCTTTTTATACCAAGTTGTTCCTTTAATTTAATTTCTATCAGTCAACTTGCACTCTTGACTGCTCTATAACCTTTGCTAGTGATTCTTTTCTTATAAAGGACCGGAGTATGGGACAGACGATTGGTGTAGGATCTGAATCACAAGGACTTTATTATCTCTAGCCTCCACCCTCTACCATATGTGCTGTCATAGAGTCTCCTAGTCTCCTTCACCATCATCTGAGCCATCCGAGTCTAAATAAGCTGAGAAAAATATTCTCTCATCTCTCTCATTTGCGGTCTTTAGAGTGTGAGTCATGTCAACTTAGAAACATGTTCGGGCATTCTTTTCAAGCAAGGTAAATAATCGAGCATAGTCTTCTTTTAACATTGTTCATTCTGATGTTTGGGATCCTAGTTGTGTCAGTTCTATCTTAGGATACTGGTTCTTTTTTACTTCTATTGATGATTTTTTAAAATGTACTTGGATATCCTTAATGAAAGATCATTCAGAATTGTTTACTATTTTTCAAAACTTTTGTAATGAAATTCAAATTTAGTTTGGACACCCTATTCACATTTTGCATAGTGATAATGCAAAAGAGTATTTTTCTGCTCCCATCAATTCTTTCATGGCATCTTATGGCATGATTCATTAGTCCATCTGTCTACAAACTCCACAGCAAAATAGCATAGCAGAAAGAAAACATCGTCATATTATTGAGACAGCTCGTACTCTTTTATTACATGCTAATGCATCCTTAAAGTTTTAGGATGATGCTGTCCTCACTGCTGATTACTTGATAAATCGAATGCCATCATCTATTTTGAATAACCAAATATCCCATTCTCTTTTGTTTCCTAATGACCCTCTATATATTGTTCTCCCTCGTATTTTTGGTTCTACCTATTTTGTGCATGATCTTTCTCCAGATCTTGATAAACTGTCTGCCTATGCTATGAAATGCAATTTTCTTGGTTACTCTCGGGTTCAGAAGGGATATCGATGTTATTTTTCTTTCACACATAGATTTTATATGTCTGCAGATGTTACCTTTTTTGAGGACACTTTATTTCAGCTCACCGATCGAGCCTTAATCCATCTCTCAGCTCTTACCGATTCCGTATCTTAATCTGCTAGTCTCTGTTTCTTCAGCTTCATATGTGCCCAAATCTCCTGCTTTGCCTGCTCAGCTGATACATTCTTCACCAGGCCCACTTATCACTTATCAGCGTTGACCGTAACCTGAGATTTCAGAGACTATTTTCACTCAAGATTCAGGTGATTCATTTCCTACTCCAATGTCTCCACCTGCCCTGGGCCTACCTGAGAGTTTCACTAATTGGCCTGTAGCTCTCCGTAAAGGTATATGCTTTACTCGTAACCCTCATCTTATTTATAATTTCTTGAGTTATCATCGTTTATCTTCATACAATTATGCCTTTGTTTCTGCCTTGTCTTCCATTTCTATTCCTAAAACTGTCCAAGAAGCACTTTCCTATCAAGGATGGCATTAGGCGATGATTGATGAGATGGCAGCCTTGGATTCCAATAACACATGGACTCTTGTTCCTTCCCCTTCTGGAAAATCTATAGTTGGTTGTCGATGGATTTTTATTATTAAAGTGGGCCCTGATGGACAGGTGGATCGTTTAAAAGCACGCCTTGTGGCTAGGGCCATACTCAGATCTTTGGTCTTGATTATGGAGACACATTCTCCCCTATTGTTAAGATGACATATGTTTGGCTTTTCTTATCAATGGCTGCCATGAACTATTGGCCTCTATATCAACTGAACATAAAAAATGAGTTTCTACATGGTGACTTAGAGGAGGAAGTTTATATGGAGCAACCATCTGGATTTGTTGCTTAGAGGGAGACGAGTTTTGTTTGCAGATTACATAAATCGCTATATGGCCTCAAGCAGTCTTCCCGGGCATGGTTTGGAAGATTTAGTAAAGTCATACAGCAATTTAGCGTGGTCCGTAGTGAGGTGGATTACTCTGTGTTTTATAAATATTCATCCTCTAATCTATGCATCTATCTTGTGGTCTACGTGGATGATATTGTCATTATAGGTGATGATCATGAGTCATGACGGTATCAAAGGCCTAAAGCAGCACTTATCTCAACACTTCCAAACTAAGGACTTGGGTTGCTTGCGGTACTTGCTTGGGATTGAAGTAGCTCAATCAAAAACAGACATTGCCATCTCTTAGAGAAAGTATGCCCTTGACATTCTAGAAGAAACTAGAATGGTAGATTGTAAACCAATCGATATTGCTATGGATCCAAACGTGAAACTTCTACTAGATCAAGGGAAGCTCTATTCAGACCCAGGCAGATATCCAAGACTATTGAGAAAATTAAATTATCTCACCATAACCAGACTAAACATATCTTTCACTGTTAGTGTTGTGAGTCAATTTCTTAATTCTTCTTGTGACAGTCATTGGGATGTAGTTGTTCGGATCTTGAGATATATTAAGGGTTCTCTCGGAAAAGGATTGAATTATGAAAATAGAGGCCACAAAGATATTGTTGCATATATAGATGTAGATTGGGCAGGATCCCCTAGTGATAGAAGATTGACTTCTGGGTATTGTATTCTTATTGGAGGCAATCTTATCTCATGGAAAAGCAAAAAGCAAAATGTGGTTGTCAGATCGAGTGCAGAAGCAGAATATCGAGCTATGGCCTTTGCCACGTGTGAACTTATATGGTTGAGATAACTGCTTCAAGAATTGAAATTTTGCAAGATAGGCTCTATCAAACTCATTTGTGATAATCAAACAGCCATGCACATTGCTTCTAATCTGGTCTTCCATTAGCGGACTAAACATATAGAGATTGACTGCCATTTCATTCAAGAAAAGATCATCTCTGGAGAAATCACTACCTCGTTTGTGAATTCTAACGATCAACTAGCAGATATCTTCACCAAATCACTTTGGGGTCCGAGGGTAACATACGTATGTAATGTGCTTGATGTATATGACATATACGCACCAACTTGAGGGGGAGTGTTGATTGATATCCCTATATCCCTTGATTTGTGTCTACAAATCAAGTTGATTGATATCCCTTTATCCCTTGATTTGTGTCTATAAATTAGAAATTTTTATTTTATGTATTTTCATATCTAGGTAGGAGATATTTATCATTATTTCCATATCTAGGTAGGAGATATTTGTCATTGATTTGTTTTCTATTGTAATTGATTCGTTTCCTATTGTAACCATGTAACCTCATGTATAAATACAAGGTGCTTAGGAGATTTCTCCTTGAGCAATTTTGATTATCAACAGTCTTAAGTGATACTAGTATCATATCAAATCCAAACCATATTATCTAGGAGGGTCTTAGATTTCTTCGAACAGTTGGAAAGCAAAGTGAGAGATGAGGAATCAATGTCCACGTAGATCAAAGTTCTGCAAAGGGTTTTAAAAATTTACTTCTGGCTCACATATGGCGTTAGCAGGAATGACAGAAGATAATTTACAAAGCCAGTTTAATGTAGATAAATCAACATTTCAATTGTGGTTATGTTATTAAAATGGAATTGTTGAAAGCATTTTGCCTATGTAGAGCCGAGGAAATTTCAGCATCTCAGCCAAAAAGAAAATCTTTGGCAATTGCATCCTATTGCATTTAACATGCTTTTTGTTTCACTGATTATCAACTTTTGTAATCGGCTTAACTCTAATCAATTTGAGACAATTTCTATCATTATTATTTTGTTTAAATTCTTGCTCAAATAATTATTACCGTTGCTTGTTAGGCTTGAGAAAGGGACCATCAGGCATCAGTAGCTCATTGTCTACATCTGTATATGCAAGAAATTCATGGAGTTCATCTCTCAAAGAATTAGGCAACTCTCTCATGGTATGGTGCCATTTCCAAAGGATGATTAGGTGCATGTCTGTTGCGTATATAGTGTTAGTGACTTATTTTTTAAAGGATAATGCAAACGCAAACTTCAAATATATAGTCTGTGTTAATGAGCATCCACAAGTGCTGGTCAGCTTGTTCACACATTTGGAGTTATTAAATTGACTCATCAAGAGAACAAAATGTCATGACTCTTAAATAAATCGCAGTGCAGGAATTGCCAAGAAACAGAAAAGTAAGAAAAATTACTTCCCTCAGAAATATGTTACCAATGTTTGTAGTTAAACTGACTAAATATGTTATCAATATTTAGAATTTCTATCCTGCAATTAGCTCATCCTTTCTCTTAACCATTTAGACTTGGCAGTCAACTTTTATAACCCTGATATTTGGCCTAAAACTTCTCTAGATTTCTTATGTGCCTTCTATCAAGAATTTAATTCTTACATTATAATTTAAGGGAAAGCTATTTGGTTTTTGTACTCTTATAGCTTTGTAATTTTGCCTTAGAAGTGATATCAGTAACAGAGGATAGTAAAAATAATTTTAAAAAAAATCTCTAACTTACCATCGTTTTTAGCATAATGCAGAAATTGCAGGCTCTTGCCTTATTAAATAGCATAGACTCCATAAAGTTACTCTCATATAAATTTGATCCACCCCCAATTATTTGTTTTATCAAGGTGATTGCTATTGGTTTCCTTCATGATAGGAGACATTATCATATGTCGTAAGCCATATCCCCCTAAAAAAAAGACATAAGCCATGCAACTGAGCATGCAAACACATGGGTTGCAACTCACATCATTGGAGAGATAGAAGTGTGGGCTGGAATGTGGGCCCTTAATATTTGATGATCTTTATTTTTGCATTTAATCTTTACTAATTCTGTTGATTTGAAACATGAGGTTTGTATTGTTCACTAATGACAATAGTAGATGTGTCAACCAATATTAGTCAACATGGTTATCTAATTGCTTGTGTTTCAATAGGATGTACCATGGAAGGCATTTTTCAAGAGTCCTGCAGTTTGGGCAATGATATATGTTCACTTCTGTGGAAGTTGGGGCCACTACACTTGTTTATCTTGGCTCCCTACATATTTTAGGTATCTCACTTCTTGCCTTTTGTTTCGGACTTCATGCATAAGACTCTTTAGATGGCTTATCATCATTGATTTTAGTATTATTTACAATTAAATGTGGTTTGTGAAAGTCCTGAAATAAATAACCGAAGCTCCAAACATTGATTCATATATCCTTTCTGCAAATTGTGCATGACATGGATGATTGATTTATATGTCCTTTCTGTATCGGGTTATGGCTGTGGTCATGGTCATACTTGATTTGTATTTGTTATTTAATCTAGTTTTATGGAAATTTTTGGACATACTTCAGTATGATTTCCTGGCTAACTTACTTCCAAAAGTATAATAATTTTTTGTTGGATTTTTTGTATAGCTATAGTTTCTTGAGAATGTTTCCAAGCATTTTGATGACATTAAATTTGTTATCAGTTTGACCTCCAGTATCAGAAGTATCTTGTCAACTGGAATATATGAAGCTGCAACCATCCTACTTGTTTTCTTTTATATATTTAAGTATTTCTGTACCATTACACAACTAAATGCTGTATCTTACTTCATGTTCTTCTTTTGTTTCTAAACCATCTGGAGTCATTCAGGCACCTGTTAAGTTCTTGAAATGGTTACCATTACTATCAGCTTAGTGATGTTGCTTAACTTCTCTTCCGAGTTTTTGATGGAATCAGGGTTTATGCACATATTTCAGAAGAAAGCATCGCTGAAAAATCCTGATCCTAATTTAATTTTATGGGTTATTTAGGATTTTTTCTATTATTGAGACTTTTATTTTTACTAGGATTCTGTAAGTGGAGTTTTGTTAGGATTCAATTCAGCAAATAGAATTCTATTAGGTTGCAAGTTGCGTCTCTATTTAAAGGCTTCACTTGTATAGAGAATCTCATACTTGAATGATTGATTAATTGAATTCTTGAAATTTCAGAGTTTGAATCTTTTTTCTTTTCAATTTTTTCTTCTTTCTTTGTTTTCTTTTGATTTTACGTCAATTTGGTATCAGAGCAAAAGATCTGCAATTTTCTCGTTCCAGGTGATTTCTTGTCATAATTCCTCCACTCTCTCCCTCTTTCTCTCAACTCGTTAGAGCCCAAGATGAATCCACCACCATCGTCTTCCCTTCCCCCTATTTTGTCATTGCAGCCCTCTCCCTTTCCCCTTTCCATCTCTCTCCCTCCCCTCGTCTTTTTCCTTTTCTGTCTTTTCTTTGCCGAATCTCCGCTGGACCCATAACAGCCCTTGTTGAGGTAGCAGCCAAGGCGACCAATTAAAAGACCATTCTTGACGGATGGGAGACACATTTCTCTTTGGACCGCCACCCTTCCGATCGCCAGATCGAGCGACTCCATCGTCAATTGCCACCCTTCTGACCGTCGCCCTTCCGTCCTTCGCCAACTTCTCCTTCATCGGTGCTGGCTTTGTAAAAATCGCAGCCCATCCCGCCGCCTCTCGCCATCGCCGCCGGCGTCGTCGACGTTCGCCTCCAATCTCCCTCCCCCACTCGTCGTCGATGCCATCTTCGCCTCCGACAACCATCGTCTTTGCCTCCCTTGCCGATGTCGAGCTCTTTCTTTCGAGAGTTTCAGTCAGGTGAGGGGTTCGAATTGATCGTTGACTGCTTGCCGTCATCCATCACGCCGTTGATCGGCCAGAATCCGTCGCCCCTTCCTTGCTAGTCGCTGGAGCCCTCGAGACCATTGGAGAAAAGACACGAAGGGCGCTGCCTTCGTTTTGAAGGAAAACACGTGGTCCATAGACCGCATGTGATCAACAGTCTATAGATCGCTCCGTCTATAGACCGGGTTCGTAGACCTGAAAAAATGAGTCTCCCTTGTCTTCAACCTGCAAGCATCATAAGATAGTTTTTAATCTCATCTGGTGAAAGGTACAATCCCTTCATCAAATTTTGAATTTTTTAAAATCTTTGGGTAATTTATATTATTGTTTAGGCCTATATTTTTTCACATATTTGCTGTTATGTGCATCAAACATCCATATAATTTACCATTGTACACACCAGAAACATAGATATTATATTTAAACCTATAATTTTATTGTGAGCATCATAACTAGAATTTTAAGTACATATAGTATTTAATTAATATTAAATTCTTTTCTTGTTATCATGATTATTGGTAATCTGAAATATGCACATACTGCCATGAAAAAAGAACTTGAATCTGTCAAAAATACCCAAATAGCCTTCTAATTCCAAGAGATCTTAAACCAAATATGCCAGTTTTTAGACTAACTTCATACTAAGATTAGTGAACTTCGTGTTAAATAAATAGCCGCTAAGATATGGCAAATCTCATAGATTAGCAGATAGAAGACCAACTATCCTTAAGAGAGTCAAGAATAGGCAAACAACCTCTAGAAAATGATCTTTCTAGTAGTCAATCTATCTATCGGTCTTCCTCACAAATTTTTAGAACAATATCTGAAAATACGCTAGAAGATTTTAATCTCCTAGAACCAACCAATTCAGAAGAAGAGTGATGAAGAAAATGAAGAATCAAGAGGTTGTGTTAACGTTATGCGATGTATAGTCACTACTCCTACAGACTCTGAGGCATGAAAACCACTAGTATTTTTCATACATATGCCTAATGTGGGGATAAGGTCTATAAACTTATCATTAATGGTGGTAATTCTATGAATGTTGTATCTAAATCTACCGTTAATCAACTAAAGCTGAAACCTCAATCTCATCCTCATCCTTATAGAGTTGCTTGGGCAGACAAAACCTCACTTCCTATTAACGAGTGTTGTCTAGTGCCAATTCAGATGGAAAGTTATTCTGTCGAGATTATGTGCGATGTCTTACCCATGGAGATTGCTAGCGTCTTACTAGATCGACTTTAGATTTATGATGTGGATGCTCGTAATTTTGGTAAGGAGAATATCTATGTCTTCACTTATAATGATAAGAAAATCAGAGTAAATTCTGCCAAGCCAAGCGTGCTCATACCTGCCAAAGGGGATAAGAACTCTCTTCCACCTTCTGATAAGAAAAGTTGTCGCATTTCAACTCAAAGAATTTGAAAAAGAAAGTGAAGAATCTGGGATAATGTTAGCTATCCTCCCTAAGAATGAGATTCACCTAACCTCAATATCCCAAGATAGCCCACCTCCTAAAATTGAGTAATTAAAAGAGACGTTTAAGGATATGACCCCTAAAGATATGTTCGATGGCCTACCTCCCAAGTGTGGCATTTAACATGCTATTGATTTAGTTCCAGGATCATAGATACATAATCTTCCACATTATAGGTGAATCCTAAGGAGCGTGAGGAAATGAAAAAAATAACTGTAGAACGTTTGTTGCAGAAAGGGCCTGTAAAATCATAGTTCTAATTGTTGATCGATTCTCCAAAATGGCATATTTCATTACTTGTCAAAAGAATTATGATGCTTCTTTTATTGTAAAGTTGTTCTTTAAGGAGGTCATTCGACTTCATGACTTACCTTTTCTCATAGTATGTGACCGTGATGTCAAATTTAAGAGTTATTTCTGGAAGATCCTTTGAAAACTATTTGGGATAAATTTAAATTTTTCTTCATCTTATCACCCACAGACTAATGGTCAAACAGAGATTAGTCTTGGTAATTTACTTCGTTGTCTAGTTGGTGATAAATTTGGGACGTGGGATTTGTCATTGCCTATAGCAGAATCTGCTTATAATAACTTAGTTAATCAGTCTACTGGTAAGTCCTTTGGAAATTGTTTATCATTGTAATCTTCGTCAACTCATTGATCTTGTTCCCTTATCCATAGATAACTACACTTCTGAGTCTGCTATTTCTTTTGCTAAACATATTTATGATATTCACATTGATATTAGGCAAAAGATTGCTATGAATACTGAAAAATATAAATTTACTGCTGATGTTCATCGTAGAAAAGTGAAGTTTAACGAGGGTGACTATGTGATGATTCATATTTGTCCTGAACGTTATCTATGAAATTCATTTAAAAAGTTACATGCTCGAGCCATTGGTCCATTTCGTACTCTTCGTAAACTTGGGCCTAATATTTATTATATGGAATTACCCTTTGATTTAAAATTTATTCCAATTATTAATGTTGAAGACTTGCTATCTTATCGAGACACATTCGAGCCTCCTACTGTGCATGCAGGTGATAGCAGAGATCATACTCCATCTCCTCCAGTGCCGGTTCCAGTTCTTCCATCACTTCCACTGTTTTCATCGAATCATATTGAACGTATTATCACTAAGATTCGCAGACTCGGTACCGGCGCCCGTGCCGATTGCCGGCCGATACGGAATGGTATGATACGGTATTGTACCATACCATCCCGTACCGTCAATAAAAAAATCAAAAAAAATCCCAACCAATGGTCAAAAAAAAAAAAACTGCCCCATACCGGACCATACCATCCTGTACCGATGTTGTATCGATCCATACCGGACCAAACCATCCGATACCGGCCCAGCCTGTACCGTATCGATTGGTTTGGTCTGGTTTAAGCCATTTTCCAAAGAACCAGTTTGAATCGTTTCAGTTTTCCGTCGGTATGGTACGGTATGGGATGTACCGATCGGTTCAGTCTGGTACGAAAAATCATGATTATCACGGATGATATTGTTTATTTTGTTGATAGAGGATTTCGTCAATTTTTGATTAAATGGCACGTCCCTCCAGACTCAGATGCTATGTGGATTCTTGAAGACGAGCTATGATGTATTGTCCAGACATTTTAGAAGATTACCTTAATTCCTCGTCAGAGTTAAGTTCTTTCCAATCAGGAGGAAATGATGGAAATTAGGATTTACGTACATATTTTAGAAGGAAGCGTCACTGAGAAACCCTAATTCTAATTTAATTTTGTGGGTTATTTAGGATTTTTTTTATTATTGAGATTTTTATTTTTGTTAGAACTTCGTAAGTGGAGTTTTGTTAGGATTCAATTCAGCAAATAGAATTCTATTAGGTTGCAAGTTATGTCTCTATTTAAAGGCTCCACCGGTATGGAGAACCTTAGACTCGAATGATTGATTAATTGAATTTCTGAAATTCCAAGATTTGAATCTTTGTTTTTCTTTTCAATTTTCTTCTTTCTTTTTTTTTTTTTGGTTTTATGTCAGTTTCAATATTTGGATTTACAAGCAGTGCTGCTTTTAAAATTCTTCCAAATGTAAAATCTTTAGCATTTTATACAAGCTATTTAGATGTTACAACTTTCAAAGATTAAAGGAAAATTCAGTATTTTAGTACTTGACCCGTAAGGAACTGATGGTTTATTTGTTATATCCTTCTGTTCAGAATTGAAAATTGAGACTGTTGTTGTAACTGTCGAATTAAGATAAGTTGGAAAGAAGATAAGCAGCAACATAAATGAGAAGAGACACAAGATTACTGTCTTCTCAGGTGATTTAGCCAAATCTGAAGCCCAGTATCTCCAAAGCTAGCAGATCAGCAAGGTTCTATTGTCTTCACAAGAGAGAAGAGAAAGTCAAATTAAAATGTATTATTAAAAATGAAAAGGTGTTCTCATTACAGCCCTCCTGCCCCTTTGTGAGACTTGTTTCCTATTCATAACCAACTAGACCAAGTGTCAAAGAGAAAAAGAAGAAAAGAAAAAAGAAAAGCTACTAGGCTAAAATAACAAATTCTTCTGCTCGTGAAAGACGATATAAAAACAAGTCTGTTACTGTTCTTCTAGGTACTGTAATGAGACCCAATCATGTTGTGATACTGCAACTCATAAAAAGCTGAAACCAGCTCAAGTAAGCAGCAAAATATGTAAAATCTTTGCTGTTAGGTGGCAATTTAAAATAAATTTTGGCAACTACCCAATTGATGTAATTTGCTGTCATGTAACTTCAAGTTGCAGTACTTTAATGAGTCAACCAGTTTTATTTCCACTTTCAATTTCCTTTCAGTCTCTAAATTGTTATTGACACAACTTCCACTAAAGATGAAGAGGAGAAAGAGGGGAGTGTAGGGTAACTATTACGGGACAGAATATTAGCCATGCAAGCCATGTTGAAAATAGTGATGAGCTGGCGCCACCAAGACCATTGAGGGTATATTTCGGTAGAAGAAAAGGCAATTGTGATGATGGAAAATGATTGACAGAATTAATCAAGAGAATTATGGGATTGATGGCTAGATAAAGGAAGAATTATATGAAAGGCAATTATGATGATGGGCAGAATTAATTAAGGGAATGATTGACAGAATCAATCAAGAGAATTATGGGATTAATGGTTAAATAAAGAAAGAAAGACAATTCTAGTTTCCAAAGAAGGAGCAATTTAAAGACTATAAATACCTATAATGATTTAGTAGCAGGGATCATCTTCATTTCTTTTGAGTCTCTGCCATAGGCTGACCAGTGTTACTGGTTCAGGAGAATTTTGTCCTTGCTTGTTTACCTTGTTCTTCCATTACTCTTATTTTATATTAGCTCTTCTTATCAATAAAGCCATCAATTTTACTCTAACAAAAATGGTCCGACTTGCCATTCCAGCATCACCTTCAACTATTCATGCCCAGGACTTGTATGGAGGCTCGAGTAGAGTTGTTAGAGAAATCGATGGCGTCGCTTGCTGCTCAATTGGAGTCGCAGCATTCTAGTTTATAGTCCGAAATTGCCTAGACTCGTATACAACTCCAACAGACGATGACGACTGCCTTGCTCATCTGAAGGAGATGATTGTGGGCATAGCTGCTTCTGGGAAAGGTAAGGTCATTATTGCAGAATCTATCACTGCTGCCCCAATCTCTTCTTTGCCACGTCGATAGGCACTGCTTTTTTGGCCACACCACGGCTCGCGGAGGAGGTAACATCAGGCTTACCTTGGAAGGTGGAAATTCCAAGCTTCGATGGAGGGGACCCTATCGGCTGGATTGCTCATGCCGAGTAATACTTTGAATTGCACAGCACTCCCGAGGCACAAAAGGTATCCTTGGCGATGATCTGTATGGAAGCCTTTGCCCTCCAATGGGTTCGTTGGCTCCGCTTGAGCAATCCCACCATATCTTGGCAAATGTTGGCTTTGGAATTGATTGAAAGGTATGATGGTCGGCAGTCCGAAAACTCGTGTGAGTGGTTGGCGGCTGTGCGGCAATGGTTCAATGTTGATTCTTACATTGGTGAGTTTATCGAGCTTGCCATGTAGGTGCTCGAGATAAGCAAACTCCAATCTCTTGGCTACTTCATGAATGGTTTGCATGAGGAGATTCGGGCTAGAGTGCGGACTCTTGAGCCATCCGACATCAATCAAGCCATGCAATTCGCTCATAACATTGAGGTCGAATTGTAGGTGACCATCTAATCCAGAAGTTTTTGCAATTTTGGTCCGTGCCCCGTTGACAGCAATGTTACCCACGCCAAAGTTGAGAATTGGATGCCCCAGTATTTGTGGGTGGGATTTCTGGTCCCCACACTATGAAATTGCATGGAGTGATGGCAAATAACGAGGTGGTTATTCTTATTGATAGTGGAGCTTTCCATAATTTTGTACTACCATAGTGGAGCTTTCCATAATTTTGTTTCTCAGTAACCAAGTTTTACTTTGTAAATTTGTAGTATCATAAATTATGTTTTTAGTTTCAGAAGGAAACCTAACAAATTGACATTAATACATTCACAAACTTCAAGGTGCCTCACACACCTAACATGGTATCTCATGCAAAAGCACCTTTTAAGGTACCATAAAATATTAAAATGCATTATGCATGTTTAGATGTGTAGAATGTGGGCCATGCATTAACTTGTTATACATGGACCACATAGATAGTGCCTTGTATTTTAGATTATGGTGTAACTTTTTGCTGTGGTACTATTTTATATCCTTATGGGTGTTTGGAAATATTACTAATTTTTCCAGTTTTACAATAATCACAGTGAGGAGCTGGACTTAAACTTGACAGAAGCTGCATGGGTAAGTCCTTTATGACATATTTGATGTACATTATCATTTCAAATTAAGATCTGGAATGATTTATATCATTACCTTCTTATGGGGAAAAAATGATTGAGAGTAGAGTCAATAAGATGTTGTTAGCTTAAAAAGAAGAAAGCTATAAAGTAAATATATTTTAACTGCTGTAATTTAATTGATATTCTGATATGATTGCTTATCTGCTAATTATGTTGGATTTTGTGTTATTTTCAGTCACCTGCATTTATATTGTGGATTGATGAGACTCGAGAGTAAGGTTCACTATCTCGGTACCGGTATAATACAGTACTGAACCTTGCTTGAGACTATTGGAACAATTCTTACACATGCATTTTCTGCTAGTGAAATTTTATTTTAAAAAAAACCTTTGATCAGGCTTCAATCTGTTATGTTCCATTTAAAGAAATTCATTGATTAGTAGAAGTCAGTGCCTTTGGTGTCTCATAATTAATTGATTTCTATTAGCCATCAAAATTTGTCAAATGCATAATGTAATTAAGATTAAACTTAGAGAAGCCTTCGTCAATTTTCTCCTTTAAGTTGCTTCCACTCTATGACTGCAGGCAAACATCTCTTTACCTCCCCATTTTTCACATACCTGCAACCCTCTCCTTTCTTCTCTCATATGCAGCTTTTTATGTCCTTTTCTGTTGACTGGTAATCATTACACAACCTTTGTCCATTTGTCCATTTCTCTTTACACCCCCACCTTGTGAAAATTTGTGATCGTAATCCAAAAACTAGAAGAAATAGACTCTATCTTCTCTTTTATAAAGCAGAGAGGGGATATCCCTTTTTAAATCTTGTGGTAGTTGAGTTAAATAAATACTTCATCTAGACATATATCCCCAATGTAAATGCATTAATCTTGTTGACTGAGGTATCAAACGTACAAGATGTAGAGCAGGCTTCTGTCAGGCTAGATGCAAGTCTGTCCATCTCAAATATCCTTGGACTGGCATCTCACATTGCACAATATCTGCATGCTGTGTACGTGAAAGTGGAAGTCAGTCTGTTGTACCACATCATGAAGGTCGCTAATGCTTATCTGAGACTATTTTTCCCATTCTTGAAATCCATGCATGTGAAGAGAAAATAGTTATTGCAATTTTTGCTGGTGACGTGACTCCCACCCATCACTGTAGTTACATGATTGCTCTAACTATTCAACATGGCATCATGTTAAAATTATGTATTCTACTTGGAAAATATGACCAGACAAATACCAATATCAAATTTGTGTATATCCTGGATAAGGAATTATTCAATCCTTTTCTCTAACATCTTCTACATACACAAAACTCTGTAGAAGGGCATGATAAGCACCAAAACTGGGAATTGGCGAGTTGAAAAGTAGTGCCGCGTACTGCCACAACCGCTACAAACGATGCCTTCTAAGTTTAGATCACAGATGGATTACAATTATATTTCATCTTGCACTGCTATATGTACAGATTGCTTGATTACTAAAACATAGCATGGTATTTACGTTAACTCCACATCCTCAAAATTATAATCCATGAGATGAATAACAAACAAAAATGAGGAACTGATAATGTGATTACAATGTGTCATGTAGTGCTACATTTACCTTCCAAAGATTGCTCTTTTCAAATTTCAAATTTCAAATTTCAACTGTGCTTTACATAATGAAAGTGAAACCAGATGGCTTTCCAGTTCATATAGTGGATGTACGATGCTTGTTTTACAGTATACCTACTCAGAGAATGTGGTCATAACAGGATCTTTGTTTGATGCACAAGGATTAGTTTGTATATCTCTAGCCAAGGACTATATTCCTTGACTATTGCTTTAGCAATTGGTAGATTAAACTTGTCTCAAGCTTTTTGCAATTCATTAAAATTATGTATAATTTTTTATTCCTATTTCAGGTTTCAATCCTCCCTTCATTGGGTTCGATTCTTATTACCTCCATTGCAGCTCCTTTTGCTGACAACCTGATCTCCAGTGGAGTTGAGACCACAGTGGTAAGGAGGGACACTGATATCCTGACCATTCTACATTTCCATTTAAAAATCATATGACATATGCTTTGATATGTTTCTGCCACCTTGTTTATTTATTAATTCTGAATCTAATATGTGGAGTTTCCTTGTTACACTTAACAATTCTTGAAAAAATATTACAGAAGGATCACAGCTGAAATAATTGTAGTGTAGGTACCAATGCCATATTTATATCATACATCAACTGGCTAACTCGAGTTTGCTCAAAAAAGCAGGGAGTTTGAATTTCAATGCCAAGATGCATATGTAGCCAATTTTTACATGTTTATCAAGAAATTCTTTTCTGGTTCCAGGGTTGTAGGTATCAGTAATTATCTTTTGCCTACAACCATAGGTCCATAGCACAATGCCAAGGATCTCTGTCTTGAAAAATGTTTATATTAAAAAATCATAGGATGATGAGAACTGGGATATGGGTGTCAGACAGGTGTGCCAAGTGATGAGTGTTGAAAACAAATAAACTGACTTGTGGTAATTTGGTCTTCAGATTTTCAAGCTGCCAGTTAATGTGCTTTTATATTATATATATATATATATATATATATAGAGAGAGAGAGAGAGAGAGAGAGAGAGAGAGAGACTAGAATAAGGTTGACCGGATTTGGACTTAGATTTGGTTAAGTAGTCAATAGACAACCTAAATTAAATTTAATTAAATATATTTTTTGATAACTTGATGCATAGACTAGGAGTCTCCAAATCATATGATTTTTTATATTAAAGCAGTTTTAAGATAGTAGATCACATCCAACGGGCTTGGATCATCGATGTAGAATCGTAGTTATTCAGTTCTAACCTGACCGAATCTGAGTTCAAATCCGGTCGACCTTATCCAAGTCTGCCTTTATATATATATATAGACACACATATATAAGGTCAACCGAATTTGGACTCTGATCTGGCCAGGTCAAAACTAGACAATGGGGGCCTACGTCAATGATCCAAATCATTGGATGTGATCTACTACCTCAAAACTTCTTGCACACCAAAAATCATATGATTTGGAGATCCTTAGCCTATACATTAAGTGATCAAAAATACATTGAATTTAATTTTATTTAGGTCCACTTTTTGACTACTTGGTGCATAGGCTAGGGGTCTTCAAATCATATGATTTTTTGTGTGCAAGCAGTTTTAAGATAGTAGATCACATTTAACGGCTTGGATTATTAATGTAGAACCCTTATTATAGAATTTTGATCTAACCCGGTAGACTTTATTCTAGCGCCCTCTCTCTCTCTCTCTCTCTCTCTCTCTCTATATATATATATATATATATATATATCCGTGTATGCATGCATGCATACATGTATGTATATTGATGCAAGGAGACATGAAACTTAAAATATTGAATGACCCTCTTATTGAGGAGCCTATCAAGCTCTGATCATTTGCTTTTGTATATGTAGGTGAGAAAAATTTGCCAGACAATTGCCTTTATGTCTCCAGCAGTTTGCATGACTCTTTCCTCTCTGGATCTAGGGCTGCCACCCTGGGAAATTGTAGCATTTCTTACTAGTGGTTTGGCACTGTCAAGCTTTGCCTTGTCAGGTACTGCTTGAATCTTGCATTTTGTGTGACTATTGGCTATTTTTCCTACTGTAAGTTGTACACATCTTTTGTGCCACCGCAGGACTGTATTGTACCCATCAAGACATTTCTCCTGAATATGCGAGTATACTTTTGGTATGCAATGAAACACCATGCTTGTTTTCTATTTAGATTTTCTTATATCACCTCATATGAGATATATCATTGAGAGAATGTTTCACATTGTCATTTCCATCTCAAATACTTAGGTAATCAGCATGTACACTAACATTACCATATATTGTTGAAAATGCCCAAGTCATTTAGAATATGTGGCTTTGGCAGTTCAAAGCGCTGTAGAACATGAGTATTTTGGTAAGTAATTCCAATGTTCGTTTCCCATGTAGTTTTTCTTATATCACCATCTAATAGGTCTTATATCTTGTGTATTTTCGATATGGATTATTCTCTCAAATCTTGTTGTTTTCACAGTTCTATGTTTATATGGAATTTAACGTGACTACTGCTTCTGAAACCTTGGTATAGGGTATCACAAACACAGTAGGGGCAGTACCTGGGATAGTTGGTGTTGCCCTCACAGGCTACCTCCTTGATTTGACCCATTCGTGGAGTGTAAGTCATCAGGATGGAGATATACATGGATTCTTTTCTATTCTATAATTTTGCCAAAGTTGGAGCATCATTGGACCTAATTAGTGCTTTGTTCTTCTTTGTGTAGATATCGTTGTTTGCCCCATCAATCTTCTTCTATTTAACTGGTACGGTTGTATGGCTAGTATTTGCCAGCAGTAAACCTCAGAACTTTTCTAAATGAGATTGATCACAACAACACTCTTCCAAAGCATTCTGGGTGAACTTGTGGCTAACCATGTCCAATGGAAAAAAGCATGCACCATTGGATCTGAGAAGGTGATAGAATTTAATGACATCCATCCATCAGATTCATTTTCTAATTATGGAGGTGTGAAGGAGAGCATGTGATGACAAGAGAATAGAATGGGAAATGAGGATATATGTTTACTTATGCAATTGTTTAATGTATATAGTCGTAACATTTACTTCTGTACAGAAAAGGAATATTGATTGATGAAATATTTAGTTTTCACTCCAGCTTATCCATGTGAATACCTGTTCTATGTTTGGAAGTATGCTGTGAATTAAACAGATTCTTGGTTTTTGTCATGATGTTGGTGCAGGAAAATGCTCGATCTGTTGGAGAACTAACTAGCAACTGAAGCATGGCAGGTGCTCGGCTGCATGGAAGACATCTATGGATTTATATGTTGAAAGAGCTTGAAGGTTGTATGGAAGAAATTTTCGTTCTAGTGAGAAAATATTATGTACTATAGTTCTCGTTACTATTTTTCACAGTCCTTGCTTTTGTTGTGGTACTTAACATACCATAGCAGCTGATGCTTCTACAAATGTAATTATTATAGAATATACGTAACAAAATTGACTTGCACGGTCGTTCCTTTATCAGAGAAAGCAAGGTATACTCCACAGTGTGTGCGTTGCTTCATTGAAAACTGTAATGGACGAAGTGTTAATTGCTATATTGGACTGGTGACTGTTAATGATTTGATTTCTATATGTCTGGATCAGTTCCCTCCAGCTTGTGCCTTGGAATGGGATTAATTTATAGCCTGTCAACTTTTCAGTTTCACCAGCACCACCAAACAGCCTGTTTAGATGGTCAGCTAGCTTGCCCATGTTTTCTCTCGCAGATGAGAAGGAAAGGTAGATGATGGAAGTCCATAGATGCTCCCATCTGAGAGGTTCTTAGAATAGCCGAATTCAGCTTTTCAGATGTGTATACCTTCTGAAAAACTTGAGACTTGTTGAAACGATTACATTAGTTTCTCTTACTTGTATTTCCATAGGGTGATTGCGTATATATCTTGTAAATAAGATAATGAAGTGTCCAACCAATGCCACAATGGAGGTAAACCGGAATGTGAAACTTCGGCGCTCAACTAGTCGCCGCCTCCATTTCTTTTCTTTCGAAACAATCTCTGAGTGTCACTATCGCCAAACCGGCTCCAAACCCCTGGTTTACGGTGCACCCAGCCTGTTATCAAGTATGGCCGGTCGGGGAACATGAAAGGCTGGCGCTGCACAAATATTATCCCCAACGTTTGTGTTATCATATATATATATATATATATATATAATAAAAGTTTATGGAGGGATACTGTAGAGTTGTCAACTTAGCTGGTCAAAATTTTCTTAACATGTCACGTGTTCAATTTTTTTTATTTATAATTTGCTTCTCCCATTGTCTCGTCTTCAATCCAATCTTATCCGTATTTTTGCTGCTCGCCCTAATATGGAGCCCACCACGGTCATCAATCCCGCCAAGGTCGCCCTCATCCATCCCACCCTACTTCGATGGATTGGATGGTCAGGTAGGGGTAGAGCTCAAGAGGCGATTTGCCCATCTTAAGATGAAGTCTTTGGCATAGCAAGCCAAGATGCTATCCTCCAAGTACAGCTCCAAAAAGCTCAAGCAGTCACTGCTGAGTGCTGACGATGGCAGCGGTTGCCGATGATGGTCGATTTCGAGGGACACTCATTGAGGGGGATCGGATGGAGAGAGGGGACGTGAGCAGCGGGCCACCGCAGCTGTTAACGATGGCAGCAGTTGCCGATGGTGACCGACTCCGGAGGATGCCTATTGGAGGAGAATCGGACGAAGAAAGAGGATTATTTATAATAATTTAAATATTATTGTTAAATAATAATAAAATAATATTTTAAAAAATTAAAAAATAATATTTTAAAAATAAAAGTAGGAAAGGAATAAGAGACGAAAAATATTTCAAAAAAAATATTATTTTTTTTAAAATAAAGTATTATAAAAATACTAATTTATTATTATTTTAAAAAATAATATATTATTTTTTAATTTTAAAAATAATAATATATTAATTTATTTTTTTAAAAAATAATATTTTTATTGATGTTTGTCGGAAAGAGAAGGAAAGTCGTAGTGGGACGACTATCGACAACGGACACGTAAAAAATATAAGAATAAAAAGAAAATATAAAATAAAATATTATTTTATAAAATAATAAAAAATATATTATATAATAAATAAATAAATAAATAAATAAATAAATAAAATATTTATTATGAAGTGCAACGTGCGGACCTCCAACTAGTTATATAATAAAATGGATAACAGGGGACACGATCAAAACATAGTTCTGTAAATATTCAGGAATATACATATATAATTGATTACTTTCTTGTCATTCTCTTGAAAAGTCCATTAAATTGCCACCAAAGAGTCTTAACTAATTAAGATTTTTTAACATGTTAAATTAAACGTATGGTTTCATGAATTGATATAACATGCTTGAATAGGGTAGAATGAAAATTAATTGCGCGGTTTTGATTCTGTTTGTATTCCTATTATATAAACATTCCCCATATTTGTTCCTAACTAGACATATTGAAGACTAATATATCAATAATTTCACATTCTTTCTTAAATTCCCTTTTATATGTATTACCCATGTTCTCTTTAAACTTTTGAAGAACTTCTTAAACCCCTTGCCGTCTAAATGCTGAACTTACGATCAGGCTGATAAAATATAGATTCAAAAACTAGGGGCTTTTATTTCTAAACGAAATATATTGGTTTTTTTGACTATGAAGATTTTTGGGTCGCTCCCAGAGCCGGCATCGGTGATCACACCTCCCCGTGACACCACCGCCCCCCATGATGATATACTCTTGAAAGAGAGGAGAGGATTTTACGAGAGACTCGCGGTAGAGAGGAGGAATAATTATAGGAGGATGCTGAGGCGGAAACCCAGCAAGATCGAAGTGAAGGCGGAGGACAGGGAAGAGCTTGAAGAAGCCCTCCGCCAACGCTCCCTCAAAACCCCCCGCGACGGCCATCACTCCTCGAACCCTAATCCCAATCCCCTCCACAAATACCTGGACCCTTCCCCTCTGGACCCCGCCGCCAAAGCCCAGCGCATCGGCCTCCACCAGCCCTGAAACCCTAATCCAATGGAGGTCGAGGTCAAGCTCCGCCTCCCCGACGCCGCCGCCCACCAGCGGCTCTCCGACGCCCTCGCCCCCCACCACCTCCGCACCCACCTCCAGGAGAACCTCTTCTTCGACGGCGCCGCCGGCCAGCTCTCCGCTCGCCTCGCCGTCCTCCGCCTACGCTTCTACGACGGCGACTCCCGCTGCGTCCTCTCCCTCAAGGCCCGCGCCCGCCTTGCCGGCGGCATCAGCCGGGTCGAGGAGGACGAGGAGGAGATTGACCCCTCCGTCGGCCGCGCCTGCGTGGCCGAGCCCTGGCGCCTCGCCGCCATGGCCGGTTCCTCCCGGATCATGGGAAGGATCGAGGAGGAGTTCGGGTTGGGCGGTGAAGCGATAGAGGGGGAGGAAAGGAGCTCTTTTGTTTGCTTAGGGGGGTTCGGGAACGTGAGGGCGGTGTATGGGTGGAAGGAGGGGCTCGAGCTGGAGGTCGACGAGACACGTTACGACTTCGGTACGGGCTATGAGGTGGAGTGCGAGACTGCCGACCCGGAGAGGGTCAAGGACTTGCTGGAGGGCTTGTTGAAGGAGAATGGGATCCCTTACTCCTACTCCGAGGCATCCAAGTTCGCAGTTTTCCGGGCAGGGAAGCTTTTACCGTAGGCCTCGTCTTTTCCCTCCATAAAAGTTTTACATATGTGAGCCGTTTCTTTTGAATTGAGAGAGAACTCTTCATGTTGAATAAATTTTTGATTCTGTTTTGATGCTGGTTTAAATGGATTATATATCTTGATGTTATCGAGTTCTTGATAAAATTTATTTTTGAGTGAGTTGATTTGATGCATTTCAAGAGGTAGTTGTATCAATATGGTTCAAAAATTAACTTTGTTGTGATGTCAGAACATCAAGCGCATTTATTGTTTGTTCATCAGTGCCGTATGAGATTCTTGAGGTTGGAATTCTCATGTATTAAACCAGTGGCGTAGATGAATTGTTGCAAGGAGCTAACCATGCTGGCATATCTAATTATGCTCTGCTGTTTGAGTTAACCAGGCCTCTTGGGTCTTGAAACTGCATGGAAGTGGTGGAAAATGATATTGATGACAGAAGATAAAGAAAGTATTACAATTTTTTGAATGTGGAAATATGTGTAGGAACTTGAAGGGATTAGGGCTCGTTGTTTTGCTGTTTTATAATATTATCAAAATTGAAATTTCTTGATTTGATCTGAACCAGGGGTTTGTTCCACCGAACATAAACAGAATCCGTCCATAGTTCTTTTACACGAAAGGAAAGAGTTATTACCCACATATTTGATAGCAATTAGTTTAGAGCTGGCACTCAAGTGTGAAAGCATCATGGAAAATCACCTTGGCGTTGCATGGAAATGCTGCAGTTTCCATGTCAATCATGCTCAGCGTGCTGCTTATTTAAGAATGCTTTTCCCAAATAATGCAGTCTGCGTTGCTTTTGCCTCTCTCTCTCTCTCTCTCTCTCTCTCTCTGTGTGTGTGTGTGTGTGTTTATAAGCCTCTCTTTTTTACAGTCTCTTATTTTTGGCTCCTGGTTGTATGGCATGCATGTATAATTTAGCTGCTTTCTCCTATATATTAACGCACTTTGTAGAAGCCTTGGAGTTGGCTGGTTTGGTAGGTGCTTAGAAGGTAACATATAATTTGAAGAAATCATGGATGATGTAGGATCATAGCTGAGTTGAATAATTGCGTGTGCTTGTGCGGACTCTGAAAGATTTGCAACTAAGAAATATCCAAGCCTCCTCTTCGTTCCAACTTCCAAGGTTGAAAGTAAGGCCCTTGAATCGTACAGTTACGGTCATAAAGGTTCTAGAGACCTTGTCCATTTGGATTTTGAAAAATGGCAGTCTACTTTAAAAATAATGTTTTAAAATACGATCCTTATATTATTTTACATGATGATATTTTATTCTCTAAACAGCCTTGTTATAATGCCTGTATGATAACGGTAACTGTTGATATAACAAGAAAGCTATAACGCATGGGACCACACCGGATAAGTAACGGCTATCAGATGTATCGTAACAGGAAACGACGACAAAGAAAGAAATGCTAGGTTAGCACGGTTTACTGAAACCTTGTTTCCACATTGTACTAGGTTAGTTCCATTCATAAAATTTATGAGGCTAATTCCACCAGAGGATTTCAGACAACATTTTGCTATGATTCTTTCAACACGCTAATGCATCGATATCAGATTGATGCTTCTGAAAAGATAAGCCACCATATAAGTTGCCGATTGGTTGCCAAAAAAGAAACCCACCAACATGGAGAGGCAAAACTCACATAGGGAAGCGACTGTTTCCATTTATCGAGCTGCAAATAGTCACTCAGCCGTGGTCGAGGCAACCACTCTGGGACACCAGGATTGGTCATCCAATCAGCAAATCCCAAGCAACACCTTTATACATAAATAAGAATATGAAACCCCAGCATAAACGACACTAGAATGACACTTACGATAGTGTTCAGAAACCACCACCACGATGACAGCTAAACCGCAATGCACGAACCACACCAGATTATCCACAGTTCTAGAGAAGACACGCTCGACTGACCTCGCAAAACCAAAACAAAAAGAAAAAGACAAACAAACAAACAAAACCAAAACCAAAACCAAAACCAAAGGCCATCCACGGTTGCCATAATAACGCAACATGGAGATTCTTTTCCATAGCAATTCCACCACCACAAATGGCTTGCCCAACGAAGCACAGGCTAACATAATATTTTGCACAAAACAATCAAAAGCTGCTGAAAGGAATGCTGACAGATAAAACTAGGGAAAAGCATTATACTCGACCAGAAGGTTGCACTGATAGGCTCACCAACCATAACAGCTGAACACTGACATTCCAACATCCAATTTAAGAGGGATGAACTGGATAGCTACTGGCTGTTGCTATATGTACCCCACACTATAAATCACAGAGAGAGATATCGCAATTGGAATACATCAAATGTCCAGCAGCAATATGATATTTCAGGGGTAAAACACATAAAGGAAGAAAATTTTAAGAGTTCATTCACAACCAGTCACTCCTCTTTTTCCTAACCCTAAGACAACCTAGACCCCTGCCACAAACTAAACACCCCCCCCACCCCTCCCCCCTGCCCCCACCCAAATTCTATCCTCTAACCACCAAACGATATCCGAATGAAACAGGTGCTATACGCACTAAATGTAGCATCACTTTGCCTCACTTCCTCTTCTTAGAAGGAGGCTGTGGGAGCTCTTCTTCATCTTCATCATCTTCTTCATCCTCATCCTCATCATCGTCGTTATCATCATCGTCATCAATCGTCATCGTCATCCTCCTCTTCACTACCTCCTTCACCATTAGCCTCAGGGTCATCATCATCTTCATCTCCTTCATTATCATTACCCTCCTCACCTGAGAGATCTTGATCCCCAACATCATCTTGATCCTCTCCATCATCTTCATCATCATCATCGTCCTCATCATCATCATCCGATTCACCATCATCCTTGTTCTTAGGCTCGCGCTCAGCCTTGCTTCTTCCAAGTGCCCTTCAGAAAAACACCAGATAATATAAGCGCATCTAAAACAAATTGAACCCATTTTGCATAGGTAAGCAAGCTGGATATAGAACTTAAATCTCAAGGTTGCTATGATGTCCTCAAGAATTGAGGACTAGCCAAAATTTACTAGCCTTCATACTGTGATTGGACAGAAATGCGAGGAAATCAAGATCCTACCCATAAATTACTTCTGGCGTTTTACCCAATGCATCAATTTCACTTGACGAGCTTGCCTGAGACAAAATTCAATTTATATAAGCAATGAAATGGGGAAAGATTCAGGAGGAAAATCTGTAGAGTAATCAATAACCAGAGACTTTATAACCTGAATCCCCCCAACACCTCCCCCCCCCCCCCTCCCACACACACACACACACACACACACGGGCGCACGAGAGAGAGAGAGAGAGAGAGAGAGAGAGAGAGAGAGAGAGAGAGGTGGGGGGGGGGATGAAAGAAAAGGCCTATAAAAGTAAGAAACAGCCAAATCATGCACACACAAGGAGAGGGGGATTATCTGTAGAAACACCATAATGAAAAAAAAAATAATAAAAGATGATTAATCCTTGCATATAAACGGCAAACTTTTAAGGACCTAAAGACCAAGGAATCAATATGACATGATTTATCAAATGCTTTCAACTTACCAAAAAAAGGATTTTGACCCTGGGTTAAATAAATTTAAAACAGATGGAAAGTCATACCATAGGATTTTAACCAAAGTTACCCAAAAGAAACAACCAGAAACCTGTTATTGGAGTACATATGATTACATGCTGCAAACAGCAAACACAAGGAACATCCATGTCATGGGTCAATGCCCCGAAATGCCTTTTCATGAAAGTAGCATAAGGGGGTTCCCAGCCCTTCAGGATAAACTAGCAAAAGAAAATATGTTAAACGATAATATAATAAAAGGCATCCTTTTGCCTCAACCCATTTAAGGCTGAACCCCGGAAAACCCATGAAGATAAAAAAGAAATAACAGTTGATGGTATGAAAATAGCCAACCAGAACATAGGCAATTTATAGATAGAGAATCAGTAATGACACACTTTCAACAGGAAACTGTCATCTAACAGATGGGCTACAGGACCTGATTTAGTCTACAAAATAAATTCTTTAAAAAATGGATTTGCTATAAATTATTAAAATAAGAGAATCAATGCATTCTTTACTTGCCCTGCCAGACAAAAGAAGAAAATAACATTTAAAAAAAAAATTCTTCGATATTTGTTTATAATAAATTGAAAGCATGAAAAATAGACCTGGATAACACCAAAAGTTTAGAAAACCAAGCGTCCAACTTCCCATTGACCATGAAGTAGAGCAAGTATGTTTCAGTTTGCATATAATACCAGATATAGTTAAGATGAATACACCAAGCTTGACCCCAAAGTCAATATTTTTTTAAAAAAGCCCAATGCAGCTTTAGAAATATGAATAGCAATCATGAATTCCTGAACGGCCCGGGATCTAGATCTAGAGCTTCACATCACGTAGCAACACCTCACTTCTCAATCCTTGCCCCTGTAATTCTGAGGAAATGTAGGTGGTGCTACTAGCCATTCGACAGAGTTTAATTCATGTGCAAAAAAATATAGATTGGAACTTCCGCAGCATGGTAAAAAATATATAATCTATAAGATTCAAAGATTAATAAAGAAGAAACAGAAAGCTCGTTCGAAGACCAGCGAATGAATACCTTAAAAAAGGGAAAAAAAATCGAAGTCCCCATTCTCCAACTCTCTAACTAACAGATGCACTTAAAAAAATTTAAATCCAGCCCTGCAAGTTAAGGTGAAGCAAGGATGAATACATGCCCGTTCCCAAGGCTAAAGGAAGAAGCAAACATTACACAAGATTCGAATTGTTCACATCTTCCAACAATGTATTTTACAATTCGGAAAAAAAAAAAGGAAATTGGATCAAAAAAAAAAAGGAGGAGAATAAGCTAACGAACTCTCAAAACCCCAACGCTTGAATCCGGAAAATCCCTAATTCCAGAAACACCCAAAACCTTCAATCCCAAATCAAAACCCTAGCACCAACAAAAATCAAATTTCTCGCAACCCATGTAACTCTGCACCCTATAAAGCCCTAAAAATCATTCCCCACATCACAAAATCACAACTTTATGCCACCACAATCGAAACCAAGACGAAAAACACTGAAATAAGCCAACCACAAGGGAAAAAAATCGGCATACCACCAGAAGAAGCCAAACGAGAGACTTTTCGGCGGCCAAAACGGTCTCCGCCACCAGGAGTTCCATCATGGAGAAAATAACAGCAGGCCCATTCCTCTCGCTTCTGCACAGCGCCTCCATCTCTACAACAAACACCAGATTCCAAACCCTCAGAGCTATTTTCGGGAAAAAAAATAAAATATGGAAAAAAACCCCTAGACTCAAATCCCTCGTAAAGAAAAGAGGAATTAAATCCAAACTCGAGCTAGAATCAAGAGAGAGGAGAAAAGAACCTCACCTAAGTCGAAGAGATAAGAGAGGAAGAAAAGGGTGGAGGGCTCCGGCGAGATTAATACAGTGCGAGTAGGGTTTCTCTCAGAATCGCGCTCACTGAAGATGGATAAATAAAATATTAAAAAAAGGGCAAAAATAAACAGGGAGCGTTGGATTAGGGTTTTGGGCGAAGGGGGCGTGTTAGGGTTTTAGGGTGGCTCCGAGTTTATCTAGGGTTTGCAAGTTGGCGCCTGGTTATTATAACTGCAGACAAGTGGGTGGACTCAAACTCGACGTCCAGCGGCTATTTATCTTATTATCTTGTAAAGATATTAGTATTAATAGTAGAAAGGAACAAAAAAACAAAATAAGACAAATGTACGTCACACGCTAGATCTTGGCCAAACTCGAAAGCGTAGATCTAAAAATAAAGTGATCGCCATGGGCATGTACTCTTTGCATGCCAACCGCGGGCGTCGAAATATGGAAAAACGGGACAGGTTGTACCTTTCACGCGAAAGATGGATCTACCAACCTTCGCGCGAATCAACCGTTCGATCGCACGTGATTGTTTTGAGATCTGTGCAGATGAGTGAATCAAAGTGTTAGAGTGTTTTGATATATGTGCTTGGCACGATCCGATGGATGATATTGTGGAGATCATTCTTTCATCCCCCACCTTATTGTTTAAAGGTACACCCACCAAAGGTTATCGAATCGACCCCTTGTGTGTGGCTCGTTTTTTTTATTTTTATGGAACATTAGTGGCTTGGCTTCTTTGGGATGAATTGGTATGAAAGAAATCATTTATGAACAAATTACAAACTTTAAGAAGCTCCTCCTTGGTTTTCTTACTGATAATGATGATAATGAGATCACTAAAAACTAGTGATATGGCTTAAGAAATGTTCTTTAAGATGTAAATAAGTATTGCTATGTCGGCATATATGAAAATAATTTATGTATGTCTTGGACGCTGAGATGGCATTGCCCCATGTACACTCCACCGCCACTGGAGTGGTTTAACTGTCAAAAGTCTCTTCCACCTACCCCTCGTTATCCTTGTCTTTCTTTCCTTTGTCAAAACGCAATTCTCTCTCTCTCTCTCTGTGTGTGTGGGATTACACAAGGGATGCAAGCCTCGAAAGAAAACAAAGTTACATTCTAACGAGACTACGAACAAATACCTAGCAACAGTGATATAACAAACTAGGGAGCAAGTATTCTTTAAGTACTCTCTCTTCTTCCATACCAGCATTTGCTAACCACTCAGCAGGTTGGTTTCTCCCTTTTTTTTTTTTTTCATTTTTCTTTTCTCTCTTCTTCCTAGTTCAATATGGTACCATGGTCATTGGAAGGAGACATTATCATTATTATTCGTGTAGATATATGAAAATTCCAGTCCTTTTTGTATCGGCCATGTTGGTCCAAAACATATAAATATTAGATATAAGAAATAGCATACATCACAATAACAATCCGTGTAACTAGCGGAACTGGCAGTTATTTGGATGAAAAAGAAAGGGAGAACGCAATGGAGAAGAGAGGATCAACAACTGTGGCTAATAGCAATTATGAGAAACATGAAGAGAGATTGATCCAACCGAAATGCACAGAAATAAAAGAATATATATAGAAGCAGAAATACTCTGGGCATTGAAGAGCTTGCGACAATGGAAGAGATTATAATGCAAATGCTTCCTTCCTCAAATCAATGAGGCCAAACATTAGAAACCGGATTAGCATAGCATGTTAGCATGCAAGATTTCATCTTCTTGGGAGTGTAAGAAGTTCTAAGGTTGTTTGTAATGATTTTTTTTTAAAAATGGATTAAGATATTTTCTGATAAAAATGGGATGATGTGAAGAATTACTGATTTATTAAAATTTAAAAGATTTTAAAATAAGATGAGGGTTTTTTTTTTTTTTGTCCCCTCTTGTTTGTTTGGTGGACGGAAGGCTAGAGCCATGAGAACTGTATTACTGCAAATATAATCATATTTATTGATATCATATTGATCAGTGATTTGACAAGAAAATTAGCAATCTAAATTAAATTATATTTAAAGGGATTATGTTGTGAACTTCAAATATTAAATCAATCGGTCCGTGAGTCTGTATAAGTACGTCATTCTCCCCATCATGTTAGGCTTCACTATAATCAAACTGATCCCCAATATGCGTGGAGAAGATGGATCGGTGATACATATTTAGTCAATTTAGCAACGAAATTAGCAATCTAAAATTATATTTAACGATATTATGTTACAAATTCCAAATCCTAATCAATCAATCCATTGATCTCTTCAAGAATGTGATTCTCCCCATCATGTCAGGCTAAATCATTGTTAGCATGACACCCAATACGCATGCATGGGGAAAATGTTTTTTTGGCACTATAAAATATAAGATGTGATTAGATAGGATAATGTGTACATAATACCCAAGAGCCTCGTTGCGAAGCTGCCTTTTGAGATGAGATGTCTCCAATGGGTAGCACATTTCAACGTATATGTCAATGATCATAGCTAAATCACATCTAATTGGCATCATTTAGCTCTTCTGTGATATAGAGTTGTTTTAACCTTTAGCTTGACAAGAACTTTTCAATACCATATTAACACCACAATATCATAATTAAAAATTAAGTAGCTTCATTTTTTATCACAAAAAAAAAAAAGAAAAGGGATCTGCATGTACAAACCTAGTTGTAAATCTTTAAATTCACTATAATAATTGTTAGTATGGTCATCCCCTGTTGGACACATGGCATTATTAAAGGAATCACCATCTCAGATGACAAGCAATCGATAAGTTTGATGTCAAGTCAATAAAATACTGATCTGAATGTCAGATTGTTGGTCAGAACCAAATCGATCAAGTGATCAAATCCAGATCGGTAGATAACCAACCAGAATGAATCCAAGACCGGTCCACCACCGTTCTCCACGATGTTCAAAATAAATCTCAACAAAAGCCGATAATAAACCGACCTCAGCTTGACCGCAAGTAATCAGACTAGTATTTTATCGCCCCGAAAGGTAGCGGCCGTTAAACTCTTCAGGAGATCGGGTTAGTATCAACCTTGTCAACAATAATCAGCTTGGAATCGGAATGACCAACTTGATACTCGAATTGGTAAAATACCGATGTCATCGACCACATCAAATTCTATCTTATATTGAGATCGGTAAATCACCAACCTCATCCTAAATCCAGATCGGTGATTTACCGATCTCGACATGTTCCGATAATTAACAAAGTGCCAGCTGCGTTTCAATCAAATTGCGATCCTTCTCCAGCTGTACTTCAGCTAATCATCATCAAAGTAAACGGCCAACAGCTGCAATCCAGCTGACCATAACAAACTAACGGTCTAACAAATTTTTCTTAAGACTTAAGCGAATCTCTCTATAAATAGGAGGCAGGATATCCCTCCAAGATAAGCACAAATCCACATAATTAAAACTCTACTGAAATTAGCTTTCGACTTTCCCACTGAAGGAAGATCAAGCCCTTCTCTACTCAAACTCACTTATTCTACTTTTTCAATTTTCCATTTCTACTATCTGTTGACAAGATTTCAGCTGATTTAAGCATCAGAGGATTCTAAACTAGAGGATACCCACGGTTCTTGAACTTTTTGCAGGCTGATCCGTGATACACATTGAACCAATCTGATCGGCTCTCCAGCACGAATTTCTTTGACAATCTGAAGCCCTATTGCAATAATAATTATTAATGGTATAGGCAATCTCAACATCTGTGTTAATATAGATTTTCTAAGATTACAAGGTGCTAATCCTTACTTTCTACTTTATACCTATCCGAAACCCTCTATGGCTGAGGCTGACCAATTGTTCCATGTTGCTAATTAGGGTATCCATTCCAGCAAGCACTCGGTGGTTATATAGAAATCATGTAGTTACTTCTATATCGGTTCACTTGAGAGTAATTATAGAGCTCACAAGATTGTTCTCAGTTGCCTAATCAAAAGAAAAATTGAGACGTACTAGAATAGTAGTGATATGCAACTTATGGTATTGCCGCTGTTATTGTTATTAACGAACTAGGCTCAAGTCCTATGTAGTGCCTCCCCAAGTATTCTGATATGTAAATTATTTTAGGTGGGTCTTTATCCCTTTGTCCCTTTTTTAAAAAAAAAGGCTTTTTATTGAAAAACTCCGTTTACCTACACATATGACGTGACAATTTGAGAATTGTAGCAGTCCTAGCAACAATTAAAATTAAGCTTACCTTGTTATATCTTCACCGTCATTAACAAATATAACTCTTTGTATAGTATCTGTTATACTATTAAACCGAAAATCCAGAGCATCTTGCATCCATGAAGCTCTAAATGGTGTGCATCATGTTATATCTCCACCTTCATGAGCATAGCATATTCTAAAATCTAGTACCTATTTGGTCCATCAAGCATAACCAATGCTCTGCAAACATTTTCTTTGACATATGAAAAATATGCATCACAAAATAGTCCTCAATGAATCTTCCAAACTTATTGGATTGCATCTATCATTTTAGTGCTTCCAATTATAATTTATATGATAGAGAAGGATGAGAATGCACAAAAGAATATGCATGTATAATAAACTCTCTTTTCTATTAATTTGAGTTTACCCTAGAGGATTATTGAGAATGTACCAAAATAATATGCTATCGACCAAACTTTGCATCTCAAGCTTTGTCTCTTTAATGGAAGGAGGAAGATTATATTGATAAAATTACAATATATATATGAAAAAAGCTCAACGTATATAGAATGTATGCATATTTTAGGCTATGTTTAGCATCAATGCGTGCAAGGGATGACACAAATACCTCATTGGATGTAATTTTGCATTTTTAAGGGTCGAGCCATAGGCTCTTATTGAAGATTTTAAATATGATTTGCTCAAACTTAGATAGTTTTGACTTAGATAAATATTGCTAGAAAGATTTCCCGAAGGAAACGTCAAATTGAAAGCTATTGGCGGAAGATGTTCGGTATTTGTATTTTACTTCCAGAGTTTTATTGACTACGTATATGACATCGCTGACTATTTTTAACTGTGTTGATTAAATTTATCGAATGAGAACCAACAATCAAACGAATAAAATCGATAATCACTTGAATGCGTGTGACCACTCGTTGTATACTCGATTGACTTTGTTATTCGGTTATATACCGAGTAACTTATAAAATCAGATGTTTGCAAAATACTATTAGGATCAGCCCAAAAAATTAAGGGTCGAAATTGCCACTGAAGATAGGCATTAATTATCTATAACTGACTAATTCAGAGTAACTATTCCATCATGATCCATGATAATTAACTCTCACATTCATGTGAGTTATACAGTGATGACAATCTCCATCCTCGTAAAAGGGGCAAGTAAATGGAAACTATGGTAAGCAAATATTTCTATCTTAAGCTTTCGCTTTCCGGTTCTTTCAATTATTTTCTAAAATTTTTGATTAACTTAAGCATTGAAGTATCTCCATCAACAATCATCGGAAAGAGAACTTTGTCTTACAAATTTTTCTTCATCAAATTTGAGTATGCACGTACTCAGCCACCAGCCGACTATCTTGCTGGAAGCCACCAGCCGACTATCTTGCTGGAAGTTTTAGCCGTAACAAAAGCCACATAAATATTATCTCAATAGACCAAAAAATAGGTTGTAGCGTATGATTCACTTAATCTCATCTAAAGAAAATAGAGTGATGTCATTTAGCAACGAGTCATGCCCCACATGCATCTCTAGTTAAGCAATATGTTTGTTCCCTCACGCATCAAGCTCTTTCTTTTCAATTAAAAAAAAAAAAAAAAAAAAGCATGTAACAAGGTGCAAATTGGTTACGGCTCAACCAACCAAAAAATCCAACCTGGACTAATAAGAAGCATGGATATTAAAACCCTAAACTTTTGAATTGACGCTAAACTTTTTCAAACCCAATCACATCAACTAGGGGCAGGTGCTCCATTCCAGTGAGATCTAAGCTGGATTAGAATTTAGATTTGAATTGATTGGTTTGTGTGTATGCTTGTGGAGTTTTGCTTTAACCCTCTCGTAGAAATTTAGATTGCTCTTGGATCATCTAACATCCAATATTTCAACCCAAAACCAGTTTGACTTGTCCTTGTTGACCATTTCAAACAACACAACCCAAGTCAGGCAAAAATTGACATCACTTGACTCAATGAGAGGATTGGTTCCAAGTGGACAATAGTAGAAGAATCAACTTGAGTTGCAATTCTAATTGGCAACAAATAATAATTGTGCATTTTAAGTTGCTACATCATTCTTATGTTGACTCTTCGTATTGGAAGGTGGAAAACTACGGCCATTTCGCGAAGAAAAGCAACATCACCTATTTTCGACTTAATCTGCACCACATAACGAACCCAAGCATCTTTTTATGTTTGTCTTTTGTATAAGAAGAAATAAAAATCTCAATATTTGTAGTGGTTCAAGAGATATGAGTTGTGTATCAACTTATCCTATCACTCATCATAAAATGCACCTTGGAGGGCCACACATGAAAATCTAAGTCCAATGCCTATACTTTTTATTTGATGAGTATAAAGCTTGTAGGTCGCCTTTGTCATAGAAGATGGTCTATTTCCATAAATCTATAGCGTTTTGAAGTCTATTAAAAATTTATGTATGCTATATGTTATTCAAAACTGTACATCTCATGTGAGGTCTTTATTTATCATGTAGATATTGCCATTATTGGAGATAAATCCCACTCCTATCAAAGTTCAGTCTGATGTTCAGCCTAATGCAACTAGTAGCCACGGAAGAGCTTCAGCAGTCGAACTCTTCAGCGGCTGACCTCCTCCCAAGCACCTCCTTCGGTCGAGCTTTTTCAGTCGGTCGGACTCTTCAGCGGTCGAGCTCCTTCCAAACTTTCCAACGGACGAGCCTTAGCTAAACTCCTCAGCGGCCGAACTCCTCAACGGCCAAGTCCTGGTCGAACTCCTTAGCGGCCAAGCCCCGATCGAACTTTTCAGCGGACGAGCCTTAGCCAAACTCCTTAGCGGCCAAGCCCCGGTCGAACTCCTCAGTGGATGAGCCTTAGTCGAACTCCTCGATGGATGACCTCCAGTCGGACTCGTGCGAAAGTCGAACTCCCTCCGCACTCCTTCAGTCGAACATCTACAGAAGTCGAACTCTTTCTGAACTTTTTCTTCGATCGGACTCCTCCCAGGCACCTCCTTCGGCCGGACTTCTGGATCCCTCCTTCAGACGGACGCCTACGGAAGTCGAACTCCTTCCGAACTCCTTCAGCCAGTACCCCTCTCGGACGATCTTCTCTAGCCGTATTTTCTTCGAAAGTCCGAACTCCTTCGAAATGGATATACATCAAAGCTCTTCAACCCTCCATGCAGCTCCGAGTGGCTCAGTATCGGACGACTACAACCGTCACATCAGTCCGCTGCAGACGACAGCGACCCACTATCGAACGATGATGGCTATCACCATCAATCTATTATAGACGGTACCTTCCTCCGTGACTGACTCTGACAGACCTCGAGCGGTCCGCTACCAGACAGCTGCAGCCATCACCATCAATCAAGCTCCATCTATAAAAGAAACCCTCTAAATATGCTTTCTATAGGCTCAAAGCTCTCCTCTCCTTCTTTAAACTCTGCCGAACTCATTTCTGAGCACTCCATTTTTGTTGGCCAGAAGAGCTGACTTAATCGTCGGAGGATCCTGCCGGAGCCATCACCACCGACTTCGGACGAAACTTTGTTTTGCATATCATCGACGGCAATCTCGTCAACCTTCACTCCAACTCGATCCGGCATCAACCAGATTCTGCACCAACAGGCATTATAGATATTAATATTGATATATTGATCATTATTAAAATTTATTAGTTAATCTATGGCACATATTAATCTATTCTCTATTATCTATTACATATGTTTAAAGTAAAGAGCCAATATGTGCAGAGCTCTCTATTCACATGATACTATATATATGTGCAGAGCTCTCTATTCATTTCTTTTCGCTTCCCAAAGAGAGTATCTAGAATATTCTCTGCATAGATAAATCTTATATTTAATTTTGAACTAGTTCTAGCATTCTGAGTCTTTGAGTTAAATATTAAGTAACTCCAATAAAGAAAAAATCTTTTTCTAGAGGTAGTAAGCCCCGCAGACCCATTTTAGATTAGGTAAAGCTAATATTGGGCAGGACAGTTAATCATTTTTGGAAACAGAAAACTCTTTTTAGTGGCATTGGATGTTACTAGTGGCATAGCACTTTTCTAGTGGCACCTAGAACTCAGACTTCTACAACTAACCCATAATTAAGTATGAGTTTTCTATCCAGAAACTCTTCTTCTTCCTTATCTTTTCGAGGTGAAGAGATAAATACAGGCAAAGAAAAGATTCTGTATGATCCAACTAAAAAAGTAATCTCAAAAATCTCACTCAAAGCTATCTCTGACCACATAGGATCTCTGGCTAAGAAATTCTTAGGACAAACAGAATACTTTCAAACCGATCCAATCTATCCCCAAATGGACCCCGAGATCAACACAATAAATAGCAAATTTATCTTAGATAAAGACCTACTTAGGAGAGACTTCAATTCAAAAAGAAATGAGAAAAAAAGAGCTGAGTTCTTCAACCAGTTTGATGAACCTCAAAGAACTAACCTCAGAACCAAATGGTATGACTTCATGCATTCAATCAGAGACCATATAGGTTTCTTTGAATGGTTTGAAATATATAATAAATCAAAACAAGTAGACATGATCAGACCAAAGGTCATGATTTCATGGCAAGATGAAAATAGAAGAATCATAGAAAAAATCCATCCTCCTTTCCAAGAGGTCAAAATCCCAATCAAGAAAACATAGATTACAGCTTCACCTATAAAACTCAAAAGTGATCCCCAGGATTTTGTGAACCCGAGAGACCTCAAAAATATAATAGAACAAAATAATTGGACAAACCAAAGCCTTAAGACTATAGGTGATCAGCTAACCAGGATGGAAGAAAGAGTTATAGACAGACCACCCGCTAAGTCCTCTAGCTCTACTCTTGTCTTCAAATCCTATGAAATATCCAAAAAATACAAGAAAGATTTAGAAGATAAAAACCTTCTAGAAGAAATAAACAAGAGGCTCCAAACTCTTGAGCTCATCCACTCTATTCTTGATATACTCGAAACCTCAAAAAAATCTATAGCCATCCTAGAACAGAGGAGTGATAACCCCAGTGAACCTAGTGACTCAGAATAAATGGAGGAATCCGATCCAAGTAGCCCAAGTACTAACCCAGAGGAATTAGAACAAAATCTCCAAATTAACAAAATTAAAGGATGGATCGAGAATGCCAGTCTCTATGGTCCTAATCCTCAAAGATCTTACTGGCCCAGATCAACCATGCCTGACATGGGCCTTGAAGAAAGATCTATGCAACAAAATCAGTATTCAGTCCAAACCATCTATGAATGAAATATAGATGGCCAAATAGAATATAACATCTTAGACATATTGCAGCAAATGACTATGGTTGCGACTGCCTATAGAATCAAAAGTAGAGCCCATGACCAGGCTATAGCCGCTGCCCTTATCTCTGGCTTCACTGGCCAACTCAAAGGATGGTGGGACTTCCTTCTCATCGATGAAAAGAAAAATCAAATTATGAATGCAATCAAAAGGAATCCTAATGGATAAGCCATCAGAGATGAAAGTGGAAATGAAATACAAGATGTAGTTTCCATCTTCATCTTTGCAATCACTAAACACTTCATAGGAGATGCTTCAAAATTCAGAGACAGAACCTCTGAAATTCTAACAAACCTCAAATATAAAAAACTTCAAGACTTTAAATGGTATAAGGATGTATTCCTAATCAGAGATGATTGTAATCAATCCTTCTGGAAAGAAAAATTCATTGCAGGGTTACCTTCGGTCTTTTTTGAAAAAATAAGAACCAAACTTAGAAACCAAAATAATTGAAGGATCCCATATGATAGTCTGATCTATGGTGATCTAATAAGCACAATAAATGAAGAAGGACTCAACCTATGCATAGAATTAAAGCTCAAACAATAACTTAAAAAGGAGCAAATAACAAGCAAAAAGGAGTTAAGAAGTTTCTGCCAACAATTTAGTCTTTCCCCAATCAAGATCCGAACCAAACCTTACAAAAAATCTAAGAAGTGTAAACAATATCGTAAAAAGATTAATAAAACACCTTGGAAATCCCAAAGTACTACTAAAATAAATCAATCTAGGTCTCCTTATAAACCATCATACCCTAAATCTAAAAAAAAATCTTTCATAAAGAAAGAGAAACCTTCAAAGCCTCTAATCTGCTATAGATGTGGCAAACCAGGACATTTTAGCTTAGACTGTAAAATAAAATTCAAAATAAACAACATCGAGTTAGATGAATCAAATCTTTTAGATTCAATCAAATAAAATTTTAGAACCCTCTTTCTAAACTCTGATGCCAGTTTCACTGACTTAGAATCTCAGACTTTAACAACCTCAGAAGGAGAGATTTGTATAATAACCAAAAAAACAAGATTTGTTATTAGACTTTATTGACAAAATCCAAGATCTAGAACTTCAGAAACAATATTTAACTAAGCTAAAAAACTCTTTGACTGAAGATACTAGAGGAAAAGAAGTTCAAATATACAGTCTAAGCAACATCCTAAAAAGATTTGAACCTAAGGATAAAAAATAAGTTACTATCTAAGGCCTCCAAAAAGAAATTAATAACTTTAAAAAAGAAATAACTCAAATAAAAGTCCAATTAGAAAATCTCAAAATAAGCAAACATACTAAAAAAACTGATGACCTTGGAATCCCAACCTTTGTTGAAGTATTATCCCAATTACAAATCCAAAAATGGAACATCGAAATAACCCTATTAGTTAAAGACTTTAGACTTGAGACTATTGCCCTAATTGATTCTGGAGCAGATTCAAACTGCATACAAGAGGGCCTGATACCCATAAAATTTTTCAAAAAAATAAAAAAAATAGACCATTGCCTGTAGATCAGAACTAAAAATCAACTATAAATTCATCAATGCCCTAGTTTGCAACAATAATATTTGTATGAAGACTTCCTTCATACTTGTCAAAAATCTAAACCAATTAGTTATCCTAGGAATACCTTTCCTGAATATGATCAAACATTTCTCAGTTGATGAGGACAAAATTAAAGCTAGGTTTCTAGGTCAAGACCTATTCTTCCAATTCATCAATCCACTCTTCTATAAAATACTCTAATTACTCAAAGACAACTCTATTAACCTAATTCAAAGAAAATAAAAACAAGTAGAATACTTAAAAGAAGATGTCAGTTACAAAAGAATGGAAAAACAATTACAAACAGCAGATGTAAAAAACAAAATCCAAATATTTAGAGAAAATCTAGTCAAGATTAATTATTCTGATTTACCAAATGCCTGGATCCGAAGAAAATATATTATTGACCTTCCTTACGAGGACAACTTTAATGAAAAATACATACCTACCAAGACAAGGCCTATCCAAATAAATTCTAGTATCTTAGAACACTGCAAAAAAAAAAAAATTCAATCTCTACTAGACAAAAAACTAATCAGACTCAGTAGGTTCCCTTAGTCCTGTGTAGCTTTCTATGTTCCAAAACGAGCTAAAATAGAAAGAGGTGTCCATAGACTTGTTATCAACTACAAACTATTAAACACTGCTTTAAAATGGATAAGATATTCTATCCCAAACAAAAAAGATCTCCTAACTAGGATCACAAAGGCTAAGGTATTCTCAAAGTTTGACCTTAAATATGGTTTCTGGCAAATTCAGATTTTTGAAAAGATAAATACAAAACTACCTTTACAGTACCATTTGGCCAATACGAGTAGAATGTTATGCCATTTGACCTAAAAAATGCCCTCTTTGAATTTCAAAGAATTATCAATGATATTTTTACATTCTATACTAAGTTCATCATTACCTATATTGATGATGTTTTAGTATTCTAAAAAATCATAGAACAACATTTTAAGCACCTCCAAACATTCTCTTATGAAATAATTAGAAATGGTCTTATCCTTTCCACATCAAAAATGGACATATTTAGAACATAAATTAGATTCCTAAGTTATGAAATAAATCAAGGAACCACTAGGCCAATCTTAAGAAGTTTAGAATTTGTATCCAAATTTTTTGACAAAATTCTAGAAAAAACTCAACTCCAAAGGTTCCTAAGAATCTTAAATTATGTCTTGGACTATTATAAGGACCTTAAGATTGTTACCAAACTCCTATATGATAGACTCAAAAAGAATCCTCCTCATTAGGGAGAAAGTCAGACTCAAACAGTAAAAACAATCAAAGCCCAAATTAAAGAACTATCCTATCTTTATCTTTCTGATCCAAAGTCTCCTAAAGTAATTGAAACCGATACATCTGACGTCGATTATGGAGGAATTCTAAAGCAAAAGAAAGATAACAAGGAAAAACTTGTCTAGTACCATTCAAGGATATGGAATAAAACTCAGAAAAAATATTCAATCATAAAAAAAAAATTTATAGATTGTCTTGTGCATTTTAAAATTTCAAAGTGATCTTTTAAACCAAAGATTTTTACTCCGAATCGATTGCTAGTCTGCTAAATTTATTTTGAAAAAGGATGTCAAAAATTTTGCTTCAAAATAAGTTTTTACCAGGTGGCAAGCTATTCTTTCAATCTTTGATTTTCAAATAGAGTTCAAAAGAGGGAAGGATAATTCTCTTCCTGATTTTCTCTCCCATGAATTTTTATAGAAAAACATTTAATGGCCCCTAAAAGGCAAACAACCTCTTCCCAAAACCCTACATCAAAACCCCAAACATGGCTTGAAATTGTTGAATAGGAAGAAAACCAAAAGAAGTCGGCCTCCAGTCCATCATCAAACAAGTTTGCTCTATTGGCCCAAAAGACAACAAGTGAACTAGCCGAAAAATTGCATATTCCAGAAGCAAAGTGCTCCACACAAGTAGTACCTTTCAAAGACAAGAAAGACAAAGCTATAATCCCTCAAGCTTCTAAAAAATCAACCATCCAATACTTTGATAAAAAAATTCTCCAGTCCATCTTACTTATGGAAGATGAATTTTCTTCCTTAGACCTAAAAATCGTTGCCCAACATGTTTTTCCTGATGGATGGCATTACCAGCCCAGGGATCCCTACAAGACCCAAGCCTGGTTCGAAGCTATCCTAACGGACACCCATTCAATACTCATAAGGCATTATCTTGACAAAACTGATCTCCAAACATATACACATTCCATAATCCAAATTCTCAAAGTTTTAAGCCCATCTAACTGGGATGGTAGTCCATCAAGTTATAAAAAATTAACCCAAAACCTTTCTCTCCAATACTTCAATTACTGAGACTACATGACAGCCTGGTATCATACCTTTCTCTACCAAAATCCTCTCCACAGACACCCTTGATTTTTCTACTTCAAAACAAATACCTCCTATCACTTTTCTTACTGATTCAATATTTGGTGAAACTATTACGGAGCCATTCCTGAAATTCTTCTAGGATCTATCCATGAAGGATTCACCTAGTTCTATAAAAAAGCAATCCTCCCATCAAGAAACCAAAAATTTTCTATCGTACTTGAATTCTTTTCTCAATTTACCCTTTCTTAGATAATCACATGGGAGTACACCTTTGTCCAAAACCCCCCTCTACCTCCTTCCCTTGGAAGAAAGTTTAGGACAAAATGGTGGGCCGAGTTTAATGTTGAAAAAGCATCCAAAGCCAAGATTATTGAGTGGCTTGCGAGATACTCTTTGCAAGCTCCTCCTGCTATTGATCTCCTTACTGCAAAGTTCATCCAGTACAAGTTCAAAACCAGTGCAAAGCTTGTCGGCGCTACGTCCAAGATCGAGTATAAAAGACTCTTATTAGAGTCCCTTTCAAAACTCGAAGAAGAAGAAGAAGAATAAGAAAAAGACTTCTCCAGCACCTCCTCTAACCCCTGATCAGTTTTGAAGATGACCCATTTTCGGAGCTCCAACCATAAACCAAAGCGCCACCATTCCAATCAAGCAAAAGGAAAGATACTATCTCCATCAAATTAACAACAGATAAAGCAAACAAATCAAATTAGTGTCTCCAACAAACCAGCTTCCTCAGCAAGCTCTTTCAACGATCCCCAATGATGACTATAAATAGCCATCTTCAACCTCAAACCAAAAAATCCAACAATGGCGAAACATCAACGTCATCATCATCAATGGCGACATCGACGACACCGACACCACCATGTCACTATTCATCTCCAAGTAGAACTTAAGATCCGGCCTCTTTCTCCAGTACTTACTATTATCTTAGACAACAATCCAAATCCACCATATGAGGCTGATGTTCATGTGGTTCTAAGATTTCAAGATGCGGGCATCTAGACTTCCCGCAATCCATCACCAAATCCATCTTTCCCACTAAGATATATCATAATTCCAGCAATACCATCGGACTTCACTATAGCACATAGAAGAAGATCCATCAGTCTCGCTGAAGCCTACAGAAGAAGATCCGTTGGTTGTAGAAGATCCACTCCTCCAAAAAATCTAAGTCCAAGTTCATCTACATCAAATACTTACAACATCAATGAAAATTTCAGAAGAGGATTAGAGAATCATCACACCAGTGCTTCTTCATCCTCCTCAATAAGCTCAAGTTCAGCAACAGGTTCAAGTGAAACAGATCAATCCACATCACCTAGTCTTCTAACGGATTTTTTCGCTCCATTGGCAAATATGTGACTACGATCAACAAGTCCAATCAGAGTCCCATCAGGCACAATTTCAATAAAAGGTAATTATCAAGCTCATGGTTTTCTATCCATGGTTTCATCAAAACAAGCGGAGCCCATGATTTCTACTCATGATTTTTCAACATCAAGGATACAAGGACAACTCAAAATATAAAAAGACAGAGTCATCAAAAGCACCAAAAGATGACCTCAGAAGCCTTCTCAAAATCAGCATCGCCCACAGTTTCCATCCTTAATTTTCTTAAAACCAGCATCGGCCGTAGTTTTCGCCCCTAGTTTTCCACCAGTAGATCTTCAAAATAACTAGTGCCCATGATTTTTCGTCCCTGGGTTCTCAAAATAAAAGGTACGAAGAGGACAAAGATATATATATATATATATCTCGTGTCCGCTTTACCCTACTTTAATGAATTTTTCTTCATTAATGCTATCTCCAGTGACAACTGAATCTCTCCCAAACTTTGACCTATGAATGAGGTTCGACTTTCCACACCAAAAGTCTCTTCCTATCTTATCCCAAGGCAGATCCAAAGCCAGTGGCTTACCTAAGAGCATGACCGCTAAGCATTGCTGCTTTCTATTCTCGCGCGGATCTTTAATCTAAAACACTCTTCAATACTGTTTGAAAAGTAGTCTTGTATTTATCTTCTTTTTTCCTGGACAGACTAAAGGTAGAATGGGCCTCTGTGCTTACTGCTCCTACCAAGCTTGGTACTATTGACGAGTCTGGACTTGCCCCTATTGCTGAACCGGAAGAAGCTTTCTTTTATAGCTTGACTTCGCTTGTCACATTTCTCATTTTGTTCCAGTCCCCCACTAGGAAAAAATTCTATTTAAGTGATGGCAGGATGTAAGGCTCTGGTTCAGTACATAGACTACTCTTAAAAAAATGTATTGAGCCAGGGTGTCATCATTCTTTGAAAGAGTAATCTCCTTCCTTTCCTTCTCTGACCAGTCAAGATAGCTTGTAATTCATTGATCTGAGGGATGAGATATAGTATCTAACTCAAAACAACTCTGAGATTTCGTATAATTGTGATGTTCCTACAAATGTGCGTAGTAGGCCCGGTTCATCAGGTTCTACCACTGCAGGGCCCAATCATAGTCCAAATCTGAGTTTGATCCTGGCTCAGAAGGAATGCTAGCTATATGCTTAACACATGCAAGTCGAACGTAGTTTTCGTGGAGCTAGGCAGAAGGAAAAGAGGCTCCTAGCTAAAGTTGTCTCGCCCTGCTTCAAAACTACAAGGCGCGCGCTACGACTTTTTTGCCTCCATTTGCTGGAATCAGAATAGTTGAGAATAAAGTGGCGAACGGGTGCGTAACATGTGGGAATCTGCCGAACAGTTTGGGCCAAATCCTGAAGAAAGCTCAAAA
>QRFJ01000010.1:3079510-3128675 GCA_006176705.1 Cocos nucifera
AAATAGATAATTCAGTCAATTTTTCCTAATCCATGATAAGGTGCTGACAGATTCAACCTTCCAAAGAAGGCTCCATTTCATCCTTTATGTAATGCCTTGATGAAGATCTTGTGCTTCCATCTCATCAAAATCAATACCTTGTCAACAATCCATACAAGCTTCAGCTTCAAGCCCATGTCTTATTTCCTACACTTCAAGGCCATGCATCCCTAGGCATGTTTCACTAGGTTATGTTGTTTATGGACCTCATTCATCTTTCAATGATGAAATCTTGCCATAAAAATTCTACACAGTAAGTTTTTGTTAGAAATGGGGATAAAATCAGTCACTTTTGCTTATCGAAATGGACTTTTAATCAAGTTTTCCTTGATCGCAGACTGCACATGTTGCAGCCCAATATGGACAGACAGCTTTTCTGTATCATATCATCACAAAATGGAATGCTGATCCTGATGTTCCTGATAATGATGGAAGAAGCCCTTTGCACTGGTATGCAGCACCTTGTCCTTTGCTTTCAACTTACGCTGTGTTGAATAATACTTTAACCTGGCCAAAACATCATTCTACTTTTTTTTCCAAATGTCAAACTATGCGTCTTTCATGTTCGGTCAAAATGTATGCTTTGTGAATTAGTAATCGCACTGTAGTATACAAGTAATATAAACACTCCAAATTCTTTTGCCCCTTGGTTTGCTGATGGTGTGAATTCTAATGTAGTCCTTTTTCATATCTTCGTGTTATGGTGTCATAGCATCGTATAGACTATTTTATCTTTGTTTTTGCCTAGATATATGCTATAAGAAAATAAAATGTATTTTATCATCTCAGGATGATTATGGACTATGGTCTATCTCTATTCTAAATTTTCTAATTTTGTCTTTTGGAGCCTTTAGGGCTGCCTACAAGGGATATGCTGATTGCATACGTCTTCTTTTATTTCTGGATGCCTACAGAGGGCAGCAGGATAAAGAAGGTACACACGACCTTATCTTTGTCATGTCTTTTTCCCCCCTCTCTGTTGTTGGTGCATAGAGTGCCTTAGCCAATGCATTTCACCTTTTTTTTGCTGTATTATGAACGTATTTTCAGAAGTTTTGGTACTTGTACTAAGTCATGTGCTGTTGTTGTTAGGTTGCACTCCTCTTCATTGGGCTGCTATCAGAGGGAATCTAGAAGCATGCACAGTTCTGGTTCAAGCAGGGAAAAAGGAGGACCTGATGGTGACAGATAATACTGGCTTAACACCAGCACAGCTAGCTTCTAAGAAGAATCATCGGCAAGTTGCTTTTTTCCTTGTAGGTATTCTGCTAATGGTGTTGTTTACCTATTATTGTTGGGGAAATAAATCAATGGTTTCTTAATTTTTGTATCTAGCAGCTTTTATTCACCAAATGCATGAACAATCTATCTAAGCTTTCCCTTAATGTTTATCCAGCACTGGAAGAGGCTAGTTCTAAGTTTGTAGTGTTGCTTTAAGTTATCATCTGTGTGCTTCCTGGCATTTTTGAAACCAATTGGAAATGCGAACCTCTTGTTTTCTCATTGTTGAATCGGTTACCTGCTTTCTTTTGTAAAATGTCAGCCATTGTTTCCTTCTGTTTGTTATTTCCCTGGTTAGCTGCATTGTACTTCATTCATGGATGATTGATCGTTTCATTGATATTTAAATAGAGGTGAATGGTTCAACATGCAATGCTGGGAAGTAGCTTTATCTGCATCTACATTAAGTTTACTGGAACAACTGCCAAAAACAGGTGCAACTCTCTGAGTATGATGCAAGCTCAAAATTTAGGGACAACCACATAAGACCAGGAATAAACTTCATAATGAATTATTATGTGCACATGGTGTACAAGCTCAAAAAAATATGCAGAAAGATACAAATGGGTAGTTTCTTTAGGATTCATGTTCTACTCTTTATGGACTCTGATATATGTTAGCAAATTAAATGATTCATCTAGTAGACCTCGTCAGTTAAGTAGATTGATGAATCCTTTATGTTTGCTTATTTCTAATTAACCATTTCATGTTTTGAGGAACTTTGGTTTCAAAGAATGTTAAGTCATGCCTTGATTAAGTCTGCGAGCTTATAATGAGTGGAACTGCTTCCAACCTATTGTCACATTATACACTTCTTGCTCATTCCTATACTCGAGAAACAAATTCAAGGTACTTCAAAATTTTAGTATTAAATTGAAACAGTTACTTATAGGGTTCCCCCATCTTACTTGTACACTATAGAAGCTTTCTTGTAGAAAAGTAGAAGGAACTTTTACAAGACCTTATAATGAATGAGGGAATCATGGATAAATATGAACGTGAAACCAGAAACAAGCCTTATCCCTTCTATTTAAGTTCAGCTTCCTGTTTATGTTTAATTAGATGATAAAATAGGACATTGGGGTTTCGAATGGTTGGGGTATATCAGGTTATGAGATAATCTAATAATTCCTAAAAATTAGTTATTTAGAAAAAATAAATGCAGAGAAAAATAAATTTTACCATATTTGTTTGGTGAAAAAATCACTTCAAAGAATAGCACTAGAAAAAGATTATCATGTTTGGTTGGAGGTAATCTTATATGGAAATATTTCCAAATTTCCAACAATACCCTTGAATAAACAATTCAAGTAATGATTTTTTTTTTTTTAGTCCATTTGCTCCATTTACATGAAGGCTATCAATATAAGACATTTTGATAGAAATCACTTACATAAGTTAATAAATATTTTTTAATTAATTATACATATGTTAGAAAATATATTTATTATTGTAAATAAATTTATTATATTTTGGTATAAAAATAGATTAATTATTAATAAATCCTATGTTAGATTTATTGATAATTAATAAATATTTGCTAATTATTTATTAATAATTAATATCTATTACTAAATATATTAATACATTAAATAGATATTGTTAATCAATATATTATTATATCCATAATATATTAATATAATATTGATGTAATGAATGTTAATATACTTAATATTAATTATATGATTTCATTAATATAATATTAATATGATATAATTGAGGGCATTTTTGTCGAGAATTGGCAATTTTTTAGATTCCCTCTACTCGGTAATCCAGCATAGGTAAACAAATACCACCTCTATATCAGTATTTGTTTTACCTTCTCTCTCAAAAAAATATGTGGGACCCATAATTTATTTTATCATCTCTCTCACCCACTTTTCATGCCATGATAATCTGACATGGGATTTATTTTTCCATGCTAGATTACCCCAACCAAACAGCCCTTGGGAGCAAACAACATATGCTGCTCATGTTGAGAAGTTTGAAAGGTTTGACAGTTGCAACAACAACTTTTACCTTTATTGATGCCACTATTGGATGCTTGTATGATTTTGTCCACTTGTACCTCTTCCAATTACTACCATGATAAACTTCTATTAGGCTCTAAAACAAAAGTCTAAAATGTTTGGTTTTGGATGACATCTACTTTTACATCTACTGTTGAGCCTACCATGATAAGTAGGTAGGTAGGCTTGGCTACACTTAACTAGATCTCCACTTAGATCCAATTGAGTTGAGATATGATGATGGAGGTTCTATATTGACGATCTAGGCCATTAGATGTGATCTGTTATCTCTAAACTGTTTACAAACAATCATGCGATCTAGAGACCTCTAGCCTATATGTCAAGTGGTCAAAAATATATTATTTTGTGTTATTTGAACTGTTCAATTTTTTAACTACTTGATATATAGGCTAGGGTTCTCCAAATCACATTTGGTGCTTAAGCAATTTAGAGATAACACTCAGTGGCTTGGCCCATTGATGTGAGACCTTTGACTGGATTTGAGTGGTGATCCACTCAAGTATAGCCCAATCCAACTATATATATAAAGACTTCGGGCATTACATGACCGGCCTCAAAAAGCTTGAAGTCATGCATATGTTGTTCCCAAGAAAAAATAGAAAATATTATAGTACCCTTTCTTTTCTTTTCCATATGGGAACCAGCCATAAATAGCATGGATGCCCTGGCCCAACTACCGAGGTGAAAGAGAAAAATCTTATTTTCAACTTTCCTTCTTTAATTAGAATTCTTATATATCCAAAACTCTTTATACCTAAAACTAATACTCTACAATTAGATAGGTTTATGGATGATAATAATGTTACAAATGTATTATTTTAAAATAAAAAGTTAATATATTTCTTTTGAAAAATCATAGTTATCATGGTATCCCGTACGGTCCGTACTGGCCGATACATCCCGTACCGTATTGTATCGACGGAAAATCGGAATGGTTCAGGTTGATTTTTCAGAAAATGGTCTGAACCAGATCGAATCGGTCGGTTCGGTACAGTAGGGGCCGGTACCGGACAGTTTGGTCTGGTCTGGGACAGTATGACACCGGTATGGGACGGTTTTCTTTCTTTTCTTTTTTTTTTTTTTTTTTTTGCCATTGGATGGGATTTTTTTGATTTTTTTTATTGACAGTATGATACGGTACGGTATGGGTACCGTACCATCCCAGTCGGCAACCGGCATGGGTTGCGGTACCAAGTCCGCGAACCTTGATGGTTATCTATGCATAAGAAATGTGCATGTTCACCGCACATGTGAGACTCTAGTTTTGAAGAATGCTTCCTTCAAAGAAGTTCTTGCCAATGTTCTGACACAACTTGATTTTGCTACTGTTGAGCTTGAATCTTTTGAGTTTTGATGGAAGTGCAATTACTAGAGCCTATATGTGAACATATTGATGCACTAGAATTTCTTCTGTTATATAGGGCATTACACCTAAATCTATTACTGTTGCTTTTCCTACTTTATACAAGTAAAAAATTCTTTCTCAAAGGTTTCAGCAGGTCATCAGGGTCTAATGGAATTAAAATTTGTGCAGGGTAATGCTAGAAGGTTGTTTGACAGGCGATGTGATGGGAATAGCCATCTTGGGAAGTTATTAAAATTAGGACCTGCACCTGCTCTTTGGTGCATCATTATTGCCATGCTTGTTACATATATACGTTCAGTCATTTCAGGTATATATGCTGCATGAATGCATGAGCTGAAGCATCTCCATTTAGTCAAGTGAATGTGGTTATGTTATTTATTTTTTATTTTCTTTTTGGATGCAGGATTCTATCTTTTGAAGTTAACAGCTGCACTTGGGATTTTTGCATGGCTAGGGGTCTTACTGGCAAGTGTTGGACTAGTCATGTTTTATAGGTGTAGCAGGTATAATAAATTTTTCTTCAGCATGATTTTCTAACTGATAAGTGCTAAATGGATGCAAATTCATGATGCAGTATGCATATGAATATTTTGGAATTATTACATTAGACTGCTTTTTGTCAGTTTTGTTTTGGAAATATTTAAGACTCTTTTGAAGCAATTTATGTTTATAAGTTTCACTATAATCATAACATTGTGATTATGTTGCATGTTTTGATAATACAATTGATACTAGCTATTGGCTATTTTATTTAATACTTTTCTGAAAGAGTCTACTGAAATGTTGTTTGGAAAAGAAATATAGTTTCTGAAGCATTCAGTTATCAGCATTTAGATACTGCTCATGTACTTAGCGCCACCCTTTTTATGAGAAGAAGAATGTCATTTTTTTAAAAAGTTTTTATTTCTTATGGCAAATATTATGGTACTTATATTATATTGTTGTTTGTTGAAGTTATATGCTTCCTATCATCAACATAATGTGCTTCTTCTTATTAAATTTGTTGGCCTATTAAGATACGCATAAAATATTGGTTTTTCAGATTGTAAGGAAATTATTGAAATCCAAAGCTAACCAAGATTCTACACCATTTAGACCGACTCATCCCAAAATTATGGATGCTAGGTCAGGTATTAAGCTAATATTCACCCAATTCTCTTATCGGCTGGTGTTTGGTCTGCTCAAATCTAATGCAAAGAAATCTAACATCATTGACTAGACATGATCAGAAATTGTTCATAAGAATTGGTGCTAGATTCTTCACCATGACTACTTAGACTAGAGATGGAATGCCATGGGACCTAGAAGGCTAGTCAGCACATTGGAAAATCTACCTTTCTGGTTGATGTTTGAACCATGGATTAGATTAATGTCTGTCACATTTTTTTGGAGGTTAGTTTGATGTTATACATTCATATAAACTGTTAGAAGTTTTAACGGTTATGTGATGTCGATAGTTGTTACTTGGTCTTCTTACTGTTGTACATGGAATATTAGTAGTTTTTATATCTATATCTTGAAACTAGTTCTTTGTATGTGCAATGCATATGGCTGTTTCAAGAGGAGTATCTGATGGATGACTGTGATTCTATCAATGGAGTTTTGTGGCACGTAGAATGCTTGTCAATGAGGCAGGATGAAAGAATGTTTGTTGTACAATTGCGATCCCATATGTTTTTATTAGAAATTACTCATTACTTGTGATGATGAAATATGCAATTGATTGTTATGATTTGAGAGGAATATTTGTTTACCAGCTATGATCCTTTCTATTCTTTGATTTATCATATTGGAGGCAATTTCCAATATAACCCTGACTTTGGTTCTGGTTCAATTCCTTTCTCTTCCTGATGATGAAACCAAGCCACTTCCTCATGAATGTGGTTGATTCAAGTGGATGGAACATGCGATTGACAATTATGATTTAAGAGGAAGAATTGTTGGATGCTATTATTGTCCATCTTCAAATATTAAGGATTAGATCTTAATTTCCCTTTTTCTATTAAAAGTATATTGATGAATACACTCCCTGTTTGATCATATTCTCTTTCTTTTTTGTCTGTATATATGAGACTAAGATACATTTATTGTAGTGTAATTAGGCCCAATATTTAAAGCAATGATCTACATTAGGGACAACCCTGAATCTCCGAAGGCCTGACCTTACCCTTTGTGTCTTTTATAATAATAAAACAAAAGTATTAGTCCCAAATTATTATATTGCAATTTGTGCAATGATGTTACTTTGTCATTACTTGTTATAGTAACTACCGTGGCTGTTTTAATAGCTGCCCTTTTATTCCTTAAAGGCTGGATTGGGCCAATAACAGCCATACATATTAATGGTCTCTGGCAGTAACCCTTGGGGTATAATGGGATGAGTTGCTTATGGAATCTTCATTTAAACTCTTGCACCTATGGTGCAACCCTCTAAAAGTCCCCTAGACCTAAAAAGATTCTAGATGAAGAGAAAACTTGCAAGTGAATGGGAAGGTGTGCTTATCTGAAACGCAACTTATAAGCTGGAGTGTTAAATCAAAAATAAGATGGATACATGCACACATGTCAGCATGCATAACACTAGTGTGCATCACTTTTTATTGTCATACTCTGATGTTTGCTGGTGTAGAGTTATGCAAATTATTATCTTATAGTCTATGCCACATGGTGCAGACATTAATATTTATGCATGATGCTCTATCTCATCACCATACTTTTTGTGGTTTGCTGCAGGAAGGATCCTGGTTATGTCAAAATGAATGTACGGGATTCACAAAATCCACGAGATGATGTGAGTTGTAACTTTGGCCTTCCTAAGTAAATCTAATCACAATAAGCAACTGATTTTTCTCTTCTTGTGTATGTGCTGACTATAACATAACAGGAAGTTGTTCTTTCATTTCTGTGGTTGTTTAATAAGTTAGAGGACTGCATACATTTTTGCATTAGGGTAAAAGCACGTAAGTTTTCTTGGTGGCTGCTTTCTTTGCACTTTAGGTGCATTTTGAGTTATACATGTACAAGGTAAGTAGATACACCAAGGCACATCTCTTTTCTATCAAAGTTTTTCTTGTACAACAAATTATAGCTTTTTGCCTTCTGTGCCAAGTTATGTGCCTTATCAATAGACACGTTCTACAAGTGCTATTAATCATCTCATTGAATAAGCTACCCTTTTTTTAAATAGCTATAATTATATGTATATTTTTTAATCTCAGGAAAGTTTTGCATATGCTGCAAATTTTTAAAAACACTCCTTTTTTTTCCCTGTTCAAGAGAAAAGATTGAACCTCTGTCTATGATACAAAAAAATTTATGAATTTGTGACTCCACATTTTGCTATAAAATTCTCTTGTGCATCGCTGAACGTGGTCAGAGGCAAAACCTCTTTAAGATAGCTTGATGTTTTATATACTTTATCAGATGTCACACAACTTTAGGACATAAGATAACTTTAGTAAGTAAGATTCTCTTTGTTATAATGATATTTTCCCTACAAACATGTCTGTATTTGAACCTAAGGTGATTTAAAATGTTTATCCCATGTTAGATCATGTATTCTCCATCTATGCTGGTTTATATTCTGATACATGAAGGTTCTAATGGAAGGTTTTGAAGCTCTAGCTATGAAATCAAATCATAATATATCCAACAAAACCTATTTTAAATTTATACTATCCAGTATGTTGAAATTGATGAACAGGGACATTTGTAAATTTCAAAATAAGCTATTTCAGGGTCCTTTTTGTGTCACTTTGTCAAAGAAATAGCCTAAATATTAACATGCTGCACCACCTAAATCAAAGAAGTTGGTCATGTAGCACGTCTGGAGGCATGCTAGAGTGAGCATATCCTTTGCAAACATATTTGATTTTAGTGATCTTGGTTCTGTTGGATAAATATCTTCGATATCTATAATTGATAATTCATGGCCCTTGGCCAAATCCCAATGTTAAAAAATCGGAACAGAAGTTCCCTTGGGTTAGTATTGTTGATGATCCAAGCAGATTGACTTTGAGACTTGCAAATTATGATGGATTGATTTTATCTTGGAGAATTAAAAAGTATCTTTTCTTCTCTTACCTTTCCCACTCTTATTCTATCTTGATGGTTTCTTTTTCATAAGGATTTTAGTGACCCTCCAGTTTCACCTGCGGTGTTAGTTGGCCTCTTTCTTAATGTTTGGTGTTACCTGTGGTGATATTCTGAAAGTAAATCCTATATTATATAGTTTTCTGTTAGTTTGTCTGATGAAAATGACACTTCACATACTCCTGGCTGCTGTTGGAACATTATCAACACAGTATCTTGTGAAATCTCAATGTAGCATATAATGGAAGATACCAATACAGACTGTTATTTATCCAATTACCTAATTGATTGGTTGTTTGACAGATCTTTGATCATCAAGGCAATAATTATTATATTACTTCTTTCTTTAAAAAAGTTGACAAGATTTTATATCTATCAATATTTATACTCACAGGAGCCTATGCTAAAGATGGAACTAAATAATCCTTCTCTGCTAGCTGGAAATTGGTCTCAGCTCTGCGCAACATGCAAGGTACATTTTTCTTTTATTGTAGTTTTAAGTTTCTTTTTCCTGTCCAACATTTGTATTCTGAAAATTTCTTATTCAGCTTATACTTGAATATCTTTTAGATTGTCAGGCCTCTGCGTTCAAAGCATTGTTCCACTTGTGATCGCTGTGTCGAACAGTTTGATCATCACTGTCCTTGGGTATCAAATTGTATTGGCAAGGTGCTTTAACACTTGTTACGTGCATCATTGTTTCTTGCTCTCTAGACTTTTCTGTGCCTCAAATTCATCTGGAGGCACTAGGGATTTTCTCCGTCCACATCACATTCTTCTTGTTCTTATACTCAGTAAATAAATGATGGCTTGCAATTGCAGAGAAACAAGTGGGATTTCTTCATGTTTCTCATTCTAGAAGTTTCTGCTATGATGGTTACTGGTGCAGTAAGCGTAATTAGTATGTGTTGTTGATCTTTGTTTTGTTAAAGATTTTAGTTTTTATGTTGATTAGAAATGTTGTGCTTTGCTTGCATTGAAAGGAAACTAAATTTGTGTTATAGGAATTGTGAAAGATCCAACTGCTCCAACATCTTTTGGTGCATGGTTGAGCCATTCTGCTACTTACCATCCCGGAGCCGTATTATTTCTGATAATGGACTTCTTTCTTTTCTTTGGAGTTGCAGTTTTGACTGTTGTACAGGCATCACAGGTATGTAAACAAATCATGTGATTGTATTTTCTTTAGCTTTCCGATAAATACTTAATTTGGCTTACTGAGAGTTCTATGCATTTGGAAATGACAAGTGGTGTCATAAAAGTTTTAATGTTGCAGATTTTTTATTCCAAATGAAACCTGCACACATCAGTCTTAAGTTTTATGATTTCGGATATAGTCTGTTTTCTTTTTGTCTTGGTGATAGATGTGTTGAATATTCTGTAGCATGGTTTTATTTGCACATCCTTATGCTTGAGTTTGAGATCACAACTTGTCTTCCAATTTGGTTTCTGTTGAACTTAATATCTAATTATCTATTAATTATCAAGTTGAATTGTTTAATCATCTTTATAATATTTTTACTTATTGGCATCTTTCTGTGTCTGTGATTCTCTTAGACTCTTGGTTCAGAGTGATGTTGCTGTTTGCCTGTATCCTATTTGTCCATCTGTTTCAGAATCTGCTGCCATTCTCCATATGTGGTCGTAGACAGGAGAACTCGATCCTCTTCCTCAGCAGTCCATTAACATGCAGGATGTTAATGAAGCACACTTTACACAAATAGTAGTTTTGAAAAGAAAATGCAGGCATTAATTAGAAAGAAAAAAATAAAGAAAATGTCAGAGCCAGCAAGTCTCAAATCAAAATAGTGGGTCAAGTTCATTCAAAATTTAGTTTGATTTGGGAAGTTTTATTTGCAGGATTTATTACCCAGCAGGCAATTAATGGCGCCAATAAATTATGTGCATCAAAGTTCATCACGTCTATTTATCTATAGTTGCAAGCTTCCTGAATAATGTTATAGTGCATTCTTGTATGAGTAAATTTGCTTTTCGTGTTTAATAGCTTTTGTTGATAGAGGACTAACCGACTAAGCCTTCCTAGTTGTTTCTTCTTTTTATGCAGATCTCAAGGAACATAACGACAAACGAGATGGCAAATGCTGTGAGGTATGGCTATCTCAGAGGACCAGGCGGTTGGTTCAGAAACCCATATGATCATGGCATTCGCAAGAACTGTTCAGACTTCCTGCTAAATGGTTATAATGAAGATGTCAAGTGTCCGGAGCAAACAACACCTTCTGAGGAAATGGGGATGATTCAAATGACAAGAAGTAAAAAAATTCAGAATGGAGGCACCCATTCTCAACATGGAAGTGGCAATGGCCACGTTTGCATTGACGTGCATTCCAAAAATGGACATGTAAACTCTTCACAGTGCCACCATAGCAGCAAGACTGATGGGGTCGCCGTGGGGTTGGGTGTTGGCCGTAACAATGTTCGCCACAATGCACGATCAGTTCTTGCCTCATGATTCGTCATCCCTTGGGGAGCATGAGATCATGCTCTTTGTAGATGCTACCGCCGGAATGTCCATCATAGATTTTGTTTGTTTACAAGTTCTACTTGATACTAGTTACTGTTCTTTGAGAGCAGTCTTGGCCCCCGTGTGATCAAACCCTGGTGCGTGGATCAACCATTCTAGTTCTTTTAAGAGTTACTTATCGCCTACTAAATTTTTGTAAACCAGATAATTGTAAACATGATTCTCGATCTGTATAACAGATTTTGATATACAGACTTTGCGTAAAAGAAGAGAAGACTTGTTCTTCATAAAAAGTTGCTGAAGCTTTGTGACTCGATAGAAAAGTAGGTTTAATGGAAGTCCATAGTTTCTTACTCGCTCACACATTGGGGTAAGATTTTAGAAAGAAAGACATTCTTGACTTGGAGAACAGACATGTGCCACTTGAAGTTTTAGCTATTACGCCTGTGATTGGATGGGCCGTGAGCTTGAAACATTGGCGACATCTTCCACCAGTACTTTCGTCTATTTATTCATTTTTTGAAAGGAAATCTTCCATCAGTATATGAAGCAATGCAACATGGAGTTCATTCCCACCAGTTTAATTAGTAGAATCTGAAAACCACTGGGAAATTGCTTTTGAGGTTGGAAGGTTGGTTCCAGATTTACCTGCCCTGCCCAAGGGGTTTTGTCATTGAACAAACTGGCAACCATCGACATATTAACGTATATCAAGCTTGTCTGGTGGATGATCCTGCTAAACCATCTGCTTAACATCCAACACAATATTGTACTATATTCTACAAGCATCAGACTGGCCAGACACCACGGTTCTTTGCTCTGCTTGATATCCATGCAGATTATCACGATGGTACATGCACACAATTAGGTAGAATGAAGAAGTGAACAGAACTGGTACCGCACAAGCAACCATCTGGAGGCAATGGCTAACTACCAGGCATGCACTTTAAAGTTACAAACTACATGAAATTACATTGAGTCCAGGTATTTCTCAACAAATAAGCAGAACAATTCGATGCCAGCTTTTATACTTTTTACCCTTCTTGTAGATTGCCAGATCCTGAAGCTCATCATCTAAGGTCATTGGGGGAGAACCATAGCTACATGTAAGCATTGAAAGGTTCTTTTCGTTCAAACACACAAAACTAAAACATTATTGACATAATAATAAAAAAAGAAATGTGGATCACGGGCATAAAAGAGCTGGCAAGAGTTCAACTTTTATTGATAAGACTTTGGGCAAAGAGTTCAGCTCTTGACCATCACAGACATAAAAGAGCTGACATAATAAAATTAGCACTGGCTTGATTGCTCGTATTGGACAAACCCAATATTAATCTTGGTCGAGCGGTTCTTCAACATCTGGCAAAGACGCATTAAAAAAAGGCTTGAGATCAGAAAATAGCATTGATAAGACTTGATAAAAATCAGAAACAAGCCGCACTTACATGAAGGAAAACATTGATGGGATGAGGACCACAGATGTTGTCATAGTATTCTTGCCTAGTTGAACTTATTACAATCATGCGGCGAAATATAGCTACAGTTCTGAGTGCTATGATAGCACTAGCTGGACATACATGCATCTCCTGTTACATGATAACTGAACCGAGAAAATAGTTTACTAACAAAAAGTGCAGCCGTGACTTCTGATTATGCAAAGAGTTCTGACCATCATATTTTGTTAGACAATAGAAAATGATTAGATGGTGGAAACTCCTCCTCTCACATCTAGAGAGAAGTTTTTCCAGGATGGTCAAGGTTGGACTCCCAAAGGATAAATAATAAAGGTTTAAAAAAAGGCAAATATTGATACCTGCTGCTGTGCTACCTGATCATACATAGAAGGACTAGGTATCCTCAGCAATTGAGAACGACGAGTCTTAATTTGTTATGCGTAGACGCCGTTTCCGCCACTCCACCCCCGCCTTCTCCACCCGATCATCGTCGACGCCGTTTCCGCCACCAACCGCCGAAGCTACCTCGAGGCCTCCGACGGCCGTCACTCCCTTCTCAGCCGCCGACGACGCAAGCTCCCATCGACCGATCAAATCCGCAGCACCGACAATCGCGTGCGCGTCTTCTTCACCGGCGCAGGCGTCTAGCGGCCTCCGGCCTAGCCCTTCCTGGCATCGATCGCCCCGAGCGGTCGCCGATCGACGCCATCGCTGTCTTCCCCCCTGGCATCTCTCCTACGACATCGTCCCCATCGCAACCAACAGGAATCCCGATCGGGTGGAAGGCTCAGAACGCCCCTCCATCTTCGACGCCACCTCCTGTTGCCATATCGCCGGCCGACCGCCGTCGACATCATCTCCCCCGCCATCGTCGGCCCGGCCACTTTCCACAGCTCCGATCGGCCGTCCCTCTTTTCCCCCTCTCTTTATTTTTTCGGTTCGCCCCAACCGGCAGACCCGTCCGCCTTCGCCATCAACGTCGCCGATCGCCGCCGACGCCTCGCATCCCGCCGCCTCTTTCCTTTCCGGCGTCACCGGCGTTACCCCTCCCGATCTCCCGCAGGAGCTGCAATCGGGTGGGAGGCTCTGTCCTCACGCCTCTACCGGCCGGTCGCAAGTCGCCGTCGATCGACCGAGCCCCTCCAGCGCCGTCGACCCCGCCTCTTCCCGTCGTCCCGCCGCCGGAGTTCACCGGAGTCCACAGGAGCCCTCGTCGCCTCTCAACACCACGCGGTCCACAGACCGTTGCGCACGCGGTCTATGGACCCGGTCCATCGACCTTAAAAAAAAATTCTTGCTCTTTAACCTGCATCACGAAATAAAATATATAATTTTTTTTATTAAAAATTTAAACTTTTTTAAATATTTAGATAATTTAAAATTATTTAGATTTTATTATATATATATATATATTTCATATCAAATCTTTACATATTTTACTATTATATGAACTAAAAAATATAGACAATAAATTAGATTTTATAATTTTTATTATAAATATTATAAATAAAATTTTAAATATATATAATATTAAATTAATATTAAATTTTTTTATTATGATTATTGGTAATCTAAATTTTAGTGCAGAATCTGATTATCGTCGGATCCAACTAGAGTGAAGAAGGACGAGATCGCCGTCGGAGATCTGTAAAATAAAATTTCATTCGGAGCCAGTGGGTGGCTCCGGCAGGACCCTCCGACGATCATGTCAGCTTTTCTGACCAACAGATATGGAGTACTCTGGAATGAGTTCGATAGAGTTTAGAGAAAGAGAGGAGAGTTTAGAGCTTAGAATTAGCGTATCTGGAGGGTCCTTTTTATAGGCGGAGCTTGATGGTGATAGCTGCAGCTGCCTGATAGCGGACCGCTCGAGGTCCGATAGGATCAGTCACGAAGGAAGGTGCCGTCTGTGGCGCCGCCTGCCACAGATTGATGGTGACAGTCATCGTCGTCTGGTAGCGGGTCGCTGTCGCCTGCAGCGAACTGATAGCGATCGTTCATCCAGATTTAATAATCATGGCTCTGAGAAAGCAGGCATTAATTAGTGGACTTCGACATGTATTAATTCTAGAGAAGTTCGGACTCCTCGAGGAGTTCGGTCGAGGAGAAGCTCGGAAAGAGTTTGGTCGGAGGAGTGCGAAGGGAGTTCGGCTCGCGTAGGTGTCTAGCTGGAGGAGTGCGGTTAAGGCTCGATCATCGGGGAGTTCGGAAGAAGCTCGGTCGCTGGGGAGTTCGAAAAGAGCTCGGCATTGAAGAGTCCAGCCGGCTGAAGTGCGGAGGAGTGCGGAGGGAGTTCGGTTCTTGTAGGCTTCTGGCTGGAGGAGTGCGGCTAAGGCTCGGTCGTCGGAGAATTGGGAAAAAGCTCGGCCGCTGGGGAGTTCGAAAAAAGCTCGGCCGCTGAGGAGTCCGGCCAGCTGAATGCGGAGGGAGTTCGGCTCTCATAAACGTCTGGCTGGAGGAATGCAGCTAAGGCTCGATTGTCGGAGAGTTCGGAAGGAGCTTGGCCGCTGGGGAGTTTGGAAGGAGCTCGGTCGCTGAGGAGTCCAGTCGGCTGAAGGAGTTCGGCTAAGGCCCGGCCGCTGGCGAGTTCGGAAGGAGCTCGACCGTTGAGGAGTTCGACCGGCTGAAGGAATTTGGCTAAGATCCGTCCGCTGAAGCTCTTCCGTGGCTACCGGTTGCATTAGGCTGAGCATCGAACTGGACTTCGGCAGGAGTGGAGTTTATCCCTAACAATAGTCTCTGCCACTCCCGAGTTCGAAACTCGAAGGAAGGAAGTGCAGAAAAGGCGACTGTCGAAGTCCTCTTCTGGGCTCCATGTTGGTTCAGGTCGAAGCTCGGGGGAGATCTCATCTCCAGCTAAAATTGATGTTGAAGTTGAAGTCTGGGAGAGATCTCATATCCAGTCGAGGTTGAAGTAGGTCTCGTCTCCTACGGTCAAGATCGGAGGTTGAGCTCCTTGGGGGCGGTATTGTCTCCAGCAGCCGAGGCTGACTTGGGGGAGATCTCCTCTACTACAGTCGAGGTTAATACGGGCGCTTGGGAGAGATCTAATCTCTTGCCGAGATTGATGCGGTCGATCGGGAGAGATCTTATCTCTGGGCGAGGTTGTCGCGGTCGCTTGGGAGAAATCTTATCTTTAGCCGAGGTTGGCTCGATCGCTGGGGAGAGATCTCATCTCTGACCGAGGTTGTCGCGGTCGCTCGGGAGAGATCTTATCTCTAGCCGAGGTTGGCTCGGTCGCTGTGGAGAGATCTCATCTCTGGTCGAGGTTATCGCAGTCGCTCGAGAGAGATCCTATCTCTAGCCGAAGTTGGCTCGGGCGCTCGGGAAAGATCTTATCTCTAGTCGAGGTTGGCTTAGACCCTCGGGGGAGATCTTATCTCCTGCAGCCGAGGTCGATGCGGGCGCTTGGGGGAGACCTTATCACCTGCGGCCGAGGTGGATGCGAGCGCTCGGAGGAGATCTTATCTCCTGCAGCCGAGGTCGATGCGGACGCTCGGGGGAGATTTTATCACCTGCGGCCGAGGTGGATGCGGGCGCTTAGAGGAGATCTTATCTCCTGCAGCCGAGGTCGGCCCGGACCGTCAGGGGAGATCTTATCTCCTGCGACGAGGTTGCCTCGGGGGAGATCTTATCTTCTGCAGCTGAGGTTGGCTCGGGCCCTCAGGGGAGATCTTATATCCTGCGGCCGAGGTTGCCTCGGGGAGATCTTATCTCCTGTAGCCGAGGTCGAAGCGAGCGCTCGGGGGAGATCTTATCTCCTGTAGCCGAGCTTCCCCCGGGCCCTTGGGAGAGATCTTATCTCCTGCGGTCGAGGTTGCCTCGAGAGAGATCTTATCTCCTGCAGCCGAGGTCGGCCCGGACCCTCAGGAGAGATCTTATCTCCTACAGCCGATTTTGCCTTGGGGGAGATCTTATTCCCGTAGCTCAGGTTGACGCGGGTGCTCAAGGAAGATCTTATCTCCTGCAGCTGAGGTTGCCTCGGGGGAGATCTTATCTCCTGCGGCCAAGATTGACACAGGCGCTCGGGAGAGATCTTGTCACCTGCAGCCGAGGTCGGTTCGGACCCTCAGGGGAGATCTTATCTCCTGCAACTGAGGTGGCCTCGGGGGAGATCTTATCTCCTGCAGCCGAGGTTGATGCGGACGCTCGGGGGAGATCTTATCTCCTACAGCCGAGGTTGCCTCGAAAGAGATCTTATCTCCTGCAGTCGAGGTTGGCCTGGATGCTCGGGGGAGATCTTATCTCCTGCAATCGAGGTTGCCTCGGGGGAGATCTTATCTTTGCGGCCGAGATTGATGCAGGCGCTCGGGGGAGATCTTATCTCCTGCAACTGAGGTTGCCTCGGAGGAGATCTTATCTCCTGCAGCCGAGGTTGCCTCGGGAGAGATCTTATCTCCTGCAGCCGAGGTTGACTTGGACGCTCGGGGAAGATCCTATCTCCTACAGCCGAGGTTGCCTCGAGGGAGATCTTATCCCCTACGGCTGAGATTGATGCGGGCGCTCGGAGGAGATCTTATCTCCTGCAGCCGAGGTTACCTCAGGGGAGATCTTATCTCCTGCGGTCGAGGTTGATGCGGACGCTCGGAGAAGATCTTATCTCCTGCAATCGAGATTGCCTCGGAGGAGATCTTATCTCCTGCGGTCAAGGTCGATGCGGGCGCTCGGAGGAGATCTGATCTCCTACAGCTGAGGTTGGCCCGGACCCTCCAGGGAGATCTTATCTCCTGCGGTCGAGGTTACCTCGGGGAGATCTTATCTCCTGCGGCCGAGGTCGACGCGGGCGCTCGGAGGAGATCTTATCTTCTACAGCCGAGGTTGGCCCGGACCCTCAGGGGAGATCTTATCTCCTGCAGCCGAGGTTGCCAGGGGAGATCCTATCTCCTGCAGCCGAGGTTGATACGGGCGCTCGGAGGAGATCTTATCTCCAGCAGCCGAGGTTGGTCCGGTCGCTTCGGTGAGATCTTATCTCTTACGGCCGAGGTTGCCTCTCGAGGGAGATCTTATCTCCTGCAGCCGAGGTTGCCTCGGAGAAGATCATATCTCCTACGGTCGAGGTTGATGCGGACGCTCGGGGGAGATCTTATCTACTGCAGCCGAGGTTGCCTCGGGAGAGATCTCTTATCTCCTGCAGTCGAGGTTGCCTCGGGGGAGATCTTATCTCCTGCGGTCGAGGTTGATGCGGGCGCTCGGGGGAGATCTTATCTCCTGCAGTCGAGGTTGGCCCGGATGTTCGGAGGAGATCTTATCTCCTGCAGCCGAGGTTGCCTCGGGGGAGATCTTATCTCCTACGGTCGAGGTTGATGCGGGGGGCTCGGGGCAGATCTTATCTTCTGCAGCCGAGGTTGGTTCGGACGCTTGGGAGAGATCTTATCTCCTACAGCCGAGGTTGCCTCGGAGGAGATCTTATCTCCTGCGGTCGAGGTTGATGCGAGCACTCGGGGGAGATCTTATCTTCTGCAGTTGAGATTGGCCCGGATGCTCGGGAGAGATCTTATCTCCTGCAGTCGAAGTTGCCTCGGGGGAGATCTCATCTCCTGCGATCGAGGTTGGCCCGGACGCTCGGGAGAGATCTTATCTCCTGCAGCCGAGGTTGCCTCGGGGGAGGATCTTATCTCCTGCGATCGAGGTTGATGCGAGTGCTCGGGGGAGATCTTATCTCCTACAGTCGAGGTTGGCCCGGACGCTCGGGGGAGATTTTACCTCCTGCAGCCGAGGTTGCCTAGGGGAGATCTTATCTCCTGCAGTCGAGGTTGACCCGGACGCTCGGGAGAGATCTTATCTAGATCTCCTACAGCCAAGGTTGCCTCGGGGGAGATCTTATCTCCTGCAGCCGAGGTTGGATGCAGACGCTTGGGGGAGATCTTATCTCCCTGCAGCCGAGGTTGGCCCGGACGCTCAGGGAGATCTTATCTCCTGCAGCCGAGGTTGTCTCAGAGAAGATCTTATATTCTATAGCCGAGGTTGCCTCGGCGGAGATCTTATCTCCTGCGGTTGAGGTTGGCTCAGACACTCTGGGGAGATCTTATCTCCTGCAGCCGAGGTTGCCTCAGGGAAGATCTTATCTCCTACGGCCAAGGTTGAAGGTCTTTGACCTGCTCGTATTAGGACAAGGTTCTCCTCATGTTCCTAACACGGCAACTATTGACTGCTTGTTCCCTGTCATCACATAGTTTTTGCATCCAAAAATAATATTATTGAAATGGAAGAATTTTACTGAAGGAAAGTTACGGACAGTACATCCCCATTTCAGGGTCATGGGGGTGTTGTTCCTCCGAGTTCCCTCAGGCAGTAAGTCCCGGGTCGGATGACCTCTTCCATCTCAAGCTGGCCTTCTCAATTTGGAGCAAGCTTCTCTTAGCTTTGACGCTGGGAGATGACAACCCGCCGAAGTACCAAGCCCCGGAGATAGCATTTATGATGCCGAGAGGCGGTCGATCTCCTTGTCGTTCCTCCCTTAATAGTGGTTCTAGCTTCTGGGGGAGGATTTCTTCGCATCCTTCTGTCGAAGCTTCCTTGATGACGAGCTCAAGGAGTTCGGGCCTTGCTTGTGCTGGGGAGGTCGTGAGTGCGGTCGAACTTCATTCTGCCCTCCTGTGAAATTTGCGGGAGAACTTCATGCCCCTTTGTCGGGGCTTCCTCGATGACGAGCTCAAGGGAAAGTTCGACGGCCTCGCTTATGCCAAACTTCATTCTGCCTCCCTATGAAATCTTTATCGGGGCTTCCTTGATGACGAGCTCGAGGGGGAGTTCGGCCTCGCTTACGCTGGAAGGTCGTGAGCGGGGCTTCCTCGATGACGAGCTCGAGGGGGAGTTCAGCCGAACTTCATTCCACCCTCCTATGAAATCTTCTAGGAGAGAACTTCTGCTCTGTTTCTTCTCCCTAAGGGCGATTGGTATGCTAGACCAAATGCTCTTTCTTAAGGCCGATTCCTGACATCCTCATGGCGGGTTTGCTAGCAAAGTCACCACCGAAAGCTGTCGCACGGTCTGCATCATCTTGACGAGGCCACGAACCTGCTGGACCAGTAGGTTGAACTGCTCCACACTATGGTGGCTTCAGGTAGAACCTGGGTTGCCGGGGCTGAAGCGAGAGCAGATGGACCTGACACGGAGGTCGCCGATCGTCGAGTCGAAGCTCTCCTAGGAGGCATTTTCTCTTGGAAAAGAACTCTGGAGAGGAAGGAGGAAGATCTCTGGAGAAAGATTGTCGCTGAGCACTCCTTTAAGAACAGGGAGGCCTCAAGAACACCTCAAGAACAGAGGCGGTCCTTCCTCTAGCGCCAAATCTGTTGGTGCCGAATTTGGTTGTCGTTGGATCCAGCTGGAGTGGAGGAGGATGAGGTCGCCGCCGAGAACCTGCAAAACAAAGTTCCGTCCGAAGCCGATGGGGGTGGCTTTGGTAGGACCCTCCGATGATCAAGTTAGCTCTTCTGGCCAACAGATATGGAGTGCTCTAGAATGAGTTTGACAGAGTTTAGAGAAGGAGGGAAGAGCTTAGAGCTTAGAGTTAGCATATCTGGAGGGTCCTTTTTATAGGCGAAGTTTGATGGTGATAGCTGTAGCTGCCTGATAGCGAGCCGCTAGAGGTCCGACCGAATCAGTCATGGAGGAAGGTGCCGTCTGCGATGCCGCCTGCCATAGATTGATGGTGACAGCCATCGCCGTCTGATAGCAGGTCGCTGTCGCCTGCAGCGAACTGATAGCGACCGTTCGTCCAGATTTAATAGCCATGGCTCTGAGAAAGCAGGCATTGATTGGTGGACTTCGGCATATATCAATTCCAGAGGAGTTCGGACTTCTGGAGGAGTTTGGCCGAGGGGAAGCTTGGAAAGAGTTCGGTCGGAGGAGTGCGGAGGGAGTTCGGCTCTCGTAGGCATCTGGCTGAAGGAGTGCAGCTAAGGCTCGATCGTCGAGGAGTTCGGAAGGAGCTCAGTCGCTGGAGAGTTCGGAAGGAGCTCGGCCGCTGAGGAGTCCGACCGGCTGAAGTGCAGAGGGAGTTCGGCTCTCGTAGGCGTCTGGCTGGAGGAGTGCGGCTAAGGCTCGGTCATCGGAGAGTTGGAAAAAAGCTCGGCCGCTGGGGAGTTTGAAAAAAGCTCGATCGCTGAGGAGTCCGACCGGCTGAAGTGCGGAGGGAGTTTGACTCTCGTAGGCGTCTGACTGGAGGAGTGTGGCTAAGGCTCAGTCGTCGGAAAGTTCGAAAGGAGCTCGATCGCTGGAGAGTTTGGAAGGAGCTCGGTCGCTGAGAAGTCCAGTCGGTTGAAGGAGTTCGACTAAGGCCCGACCGCTGGCGAGTTCGGAAGGAGCTCGACCGTTGAGGAGTTCGATCAGCTGAAGAAATTCGGCTAAGACCCGTCCACTGAAGCTCTTCCATAGCTATCGATTGTATTAGGCTGAGCATCAAACTGGACTTCGGCAGGAGCAAAATTTATCTCCAACACTAAAAGATGTATAAACTATAATAAAAAAAATTAAAATATATCAAAAATATTCAAACAGCTCTACAAGAAAATTTAAACCAGATCTATCAGTCATTAGGCTGACTTCATACTAAAATTAAAATTAAAAAATTTCATGCTGATTAGATAAATAGTTATAAGGATATAATAAATACATATATCAGCAGATAGAACATCAATTATCCCTAAGAGAATCAAGAATATGCAAAGAATCTCTAGAAGATGATTTTTCTAGTTATCGATCTTCTTTATAAAATTTTAAATCTACTAGTAATGATTTTTCTAGTTATCGATCTTTTTCATGAAATTTTAAATCTACTAGTAGCCAGTGTTATTTTATGTACGCTAGTCAGGCACCCTCGATCTATGTAACATTTTCTTCAATTATCCACCACTCCACGAATAATTTTCAGGGTTCTTATTATCATAGGGAAGAAGAGTATGATAAAGAATATGAAGAATCAGAAGGTTGTGTTAATGTCATGTGAGATATAGTTACTGCTCCTTCAAACTCTGAAGCTTGGAAATCCGCAAGTATTTTTATACATACGCACAATATGGGGATAAGATATGTAAACTTGTCATTAATGATGGTAGTTCTACAAATGTAGTATCTAAGTCTGCTGTTAATCGACTAAAGCTGAAATCTCAACCTCATCCCCATTCTTATAGAGTTGTCTGGTAGATAAAACGTCTCTCCCAATTAGTGAATGTTGTCTAGTACCAATTTAAATGGAAACTTATTCTGCTGAGATTATGTATGATATTGTATCCATGAAGGTTGCTAGCATCTTACTAGATCAATCTTGAATTTATGATGTGCTCATTATTTTAGAAAAGAAAATACCTATGTGTTTATCATAATGACAAGAAAATCAGATTAAATTCTGCTAAGCCTAGCATGCCCAAACCTACCAAAGAGGATAAGAACTCTATTCAATCTTCTAATCCAAAAGGTTATCATACTTTGTCACATAAGAAATTTAAAATAGAAAGTGAAGAATCTAAGATAATGTTAGCCATCCTTCTCAGAAATGAGATTCAACTGATCTCAGACTCCCAAGATAACCCATCTTCTAAAATTAAGCCATTAAAAGAGGTGTTTAAGGATATGACCCCGAAAGACATACCCGATAACCTACCTTCCATGCGTGATATCAACATGCCATTAAACTAGTCCCAGGATCATAGATATCTAATCTTTCACATTATAGGTTAAATCCTAAGAAGTGTGAAGAAATGAGAAAATAAGTAGTAAAGAAGACTATAGCTCTAGTTGATGATCGATTAGCACATTTTATTTCTTGTCAAAAAAATTTTGATATTTTTTTATTATAAAATTATTTTTTAAGGAAGTCGTTCGACTTTACGATTTGCCTTCTTTCATAGTATCCGATCATAATATCAAATTTATGAATTATTTTTGAAAAATTCTTTGAAAACTATTTGAAAAAAATTTAAAATTTTTTTTATCCTTTCATCCACAGATTAATAGCCAAACAGAGGTTATAAATAATAATCCTGATAATTTACTTAGGTGTCTAGTTCGTAATAAACTTAGGATATGAAAATTGTCATTGCCTATCATAGAATCTGCCTATAATCATTTAGTAAATAGGTCTACTGATAAAATTTTTTTTGAAATTATTTATGGCTTCAATCCCTATCAATCTATTGATCTTGTTTCCTTATCTTAGGATAATTGTATTTTTGAGTTTACCACTTCTTTTGTTAAATATATTTATGACATTTATACGGATATTAGATAAAAAATTACTATGAGTAATGAAAAATATAAACTTGTTGATAATACTTACCGTAGAATAATGAACTTTAACGAAGATGAGTACATGAAGGTTTGCATTCGTCATAAATATTATCTTCTAAATTTATTTAAAAAATTACATGCCCAAGCCACTGATCCATTTCGTATTCTTTATAAACTTGGATCTAATGCATATTTTATAAAATTATCTTTGAATTTAAAATTTACTCTAATTTTCAATGTTGAGGACTTGTTATCTTATCGAAGCACATCCGAACCTCCTACTATGCATGCAGATGATAGCAAGGATTATACTCCATTTTCTCCGATGCCAGTTTCAATTTTAATTTTAGTTCTTCCATCACTTCCACCGTCTTCATCAGATCAAATTGAACGTATTGTCATAGACGAGATTGTTTCTACTGTCGATGAAAAATTTCATTGATTCTTGATTAAATGGTACGATCGATCCGACTCAAATGTTACTTGGATTCTCGAGAAAGAACTACGACGTATTGATGCAGATATTTTAAAAGATTACATCAATTCCTTGCTAGAGTGAAGTTCTTTCCAGCCAGAAAGAAATGATAGGAATCAAGGATTGCGCACGTATTCTAAAAGGAAGCGTCATCTAACCCTAATTCTAATTTTGTATGCTTAATTTTTTTAGATTTATTTAGATTATTTTATTTTGATAAAAATCTTAATTTTGTTAGAACTCCATAACAAGAGTTTTGTTAGGATTCAAATCAACTATTAAAATTTTATGAAGTTATATTTTTATTTTTCTATTCAAAGATTCCATCTATGTAGAGAAAAGCAGATTTGAATGATTGATATTTTTTTTAAAAAAAATTTAATTTTTTTAATTTATTATTATTATTATTTTGTTTTACATCACTTCCACGTCATTTTTGGTTAAAATAGAATTCTAAAACAAATTCTAAAAATTACCTAAATAAAAAATCTAAAAATATAAATATTTGAACTTCACATTTTTTTATTCGCCGCTTCCGCTGCATGGATCTCAGCCATGAGATCTTCATGATGTCATTTATAAGTTTGATCCACCATCGAATCTCTACGATCTGATAATGAAGGCCAACATAAAATTTTCTCGTAATTGCAGTATCGGTTGGTGGGTCTGATGACAATGGTTATACTTCTAATGGGATCTTCATTGATTCCAAACAATTGGTCAAGAATGGATCTTCAATATTGCTCAATCTCAATCATTTCCTTCAGGTTCATGATTTGATCTTGCCACGAGTCCTCTTCACATAAATCTTCATCACCGTGATCTTATACTTTCAAAATACCTGATAGATCACCATTTACAACATTCTTAATCAACAGATCTTCAAATGCGGCATCTTCGTATGATGGAATCCTGACCGTAAGCTCTTCATGAAGTGATTTTGGAGCTTCTTCATTATCTTGACTCTGTTCCTCCTTACAAAGCTTTCTAACGTTTAAAGCCGCTGCACCTTTTTGCAGTACAGGAGTCATTGAGAACACATCATTATTGATGGATGCAACCTATCATCCAGCTGGCAAAATATCTTCTTCTCATATATGGCATGCTCATGAAGATTATCAATTCTGAAACTGAACTCCTAACTCAATAACATGATAAAAGGGGAAAAAATGAAGAGAATAGAAAGGGATTAAGAAAAGACTAGAATAACATAGCAGGACCCTTAACTGTGATCCCAAATTGATGTAGGAAAGCTGATCCCAGCACAGATCTAATTTAATATCCTGCAGAAAATCAATCTACGGTTCCAATAATACAATAAAGAAGAATAAGAAGAAGAATAGTACCGGAAATAAGAGATAATAGTAGAAAGTAGGGAAGAAATAAAGTGAAGTAATAGGAGGAGGAGAAGAAGAAAGAAATCGAGAAGAGAATAAGGATAGAAAAAGAGAATGATAAAAGAAGCCAAACATGAGCTAAAGAAAACCTTTCATTAGTTCAAAACAAATCACATAAAATACTTTTTAATTCAACCCTATGGTTATAGAGTTGACTTAGTCTTCAAGCAAGGTAAGACTCTTGATAGACAGGTCACTAATTCCCAAACTACCGTCTGAAAAAGAAAATTCACAATTGCACATAACCCTTATATAGAAGACATATAGAACAAGCAAGCTAATGAAGCCCGAATAATTTCATGATTTATCCAACCTTGCATATACCAGATCTAAGACTATTTTACACCAGTTTCACTTAAAGTAGGACTCTAAAACCAATTCTGAAAATTACCTAAATAAGAATTTCTAAAAATTACAAAAAATTGAACTCCACTTTTTGTATCCACCATCAGCTTCTCTCTTTCTCCTGACATTTTTATAGAAGTCCAAGAAAGAACTATGATTACATTAGAAAACAAAAGGTAAACCTTTTACCAAAAAGAAAAACAAAAAAACAAGACTAAACCAAGTTGGCAGATAAAACAAACATAATATTACAACAAAATGGTTTTTCCCTGGGGGGTAACATACCTAGATCCCCAATGGCAGAAGTCTGATGACACAGAGAAGAAGTTCTTGGGGTCATCCACATACTTAGCAAGCAATCTCCCATAAGTAGCTTCAGTTTCTGAGTTAAGGGCACCAACCAAAATAGGAACAATTTTTACAGGATAACTGTAACAAAAAACAACCTTCATAATCAATCTCCATGCGATAACTCAAGGGTTGATGCTCTGCTCATAAGTATAAATACACATGGAACACTTTGGCAAGGTAAGGCAAATGCATGTCCATGCGATGTTCTGCTTCATCTACATGAAGATCTATAATTTCAAATTTTCCTGTTGCTTGCAGCTCACCACTGACTGCACCAACATACAAAATAAATGATGATATGGTAAGTTTTGGGTCGATCACCATGTCAGCAAAACAGCAGAGGGAACTAAAATGTGCCACATATGATTCTAGAAAAATCAAAATACCGATATCGAGTATATGATCATAACCTCAACAGGATTGACACATTCAGATAAAGTAAATAATATTTTACCTCATTTAGATGAATCTGATTGTAAGAAGCACGAGGCCATTCTATGGTATTATTATTATTTGTCTTTAATAGCGATTTCTGAATGTTATTTCTGTAACATGTTTATTCCATATAGGATGTGTATAATAAAGTCAAGAATATCTCATGAAATGAAGTCAATATAAGATGCATACAGCAATCAGAATACTTGAACTAATCATGATACTACCTTCCAAATAAATTGGCAAGTCTCCCAAGGGAGTACTGTAAACAGTGGCTCTAGTAAGAGCACATCTTGGAGGGTAATAATGGTGAGATGGACCAAATAGAAACACCTTTGAACTGTAATAGGAGATTATGCTTTAGTTAAAACAATAGAGCAACTACACCATGCCAAAGCAAAAAAAAAAAAATTGAATATAAAGTTAGCTTTAGACAGTCATATTAACATGAAAATGTTAACATGAAGGGTCAAAAGAATATTAAATAAAACGAGATCCTGTGTAAAGAATAGGCATTCTGAATAGTCTCAACACAACTTTGTGTTCATTATTTTAGTTGTTAGATTAAATTTATCATACTCAATGATGATGGAATGCATTTGGAAAAATGATATACTAGCAAATTAAAAAGGAAAATGAGCAAAATCTCATGAAGATGAAATAGGATGAGGAGCTCTGTTAAAGGGATCCTAAGGATAATTCTTGATGCATTCCCCAATCCATGCAGTCCTCTTTCCACAGTTCTTCAGTTATCCTCCACAATGTCCAGGTTAACTCCTTTGACCGACATGAAACTACAAAATGCAAGGTATATTCATTACAAATTGGAGTGAAAGCAGTCAGGACTACCTTTCTAGATTTGCACAGCCTCGACAAATGATGTTGACAAATTGCAAATTTGCAACTCAGTTTCCTTTATCTATTTGCTATATGTCAGGATATTTGTAACTTGCTGGCAGAAGCAACCAACACTAATGGCCTAGAAGTCATTTAGAATGTTAGATTCAACATACATGGAGCACTTTGCAGCTTTCTGGTCACATGGGACCGCACAGGCCTTTTAAATTTATTGACCTGATGATTTTGAAACAGATTTATAAACATCAATATACAATGGCTACCAGAATCTGAATGGAATGTTAGAATAGTGTTGATTTTAGTAGCCACTAACACCATACCAACAAAATACAACTCCTCTTGCCAACCCCATGGAACCACGCTAATCTTGACTATTTTAAAAAGGGCAATTTTGCCTACAGACCTGTCAATTTTACTACTAAAATTGTCAATAGTTTTTTGAATTAAAAATTTATTCAAAAGGATGATAATATCATGACTTAACTACCTATCCTATACTTTCATTCACGTGATTCATCTGGACTGTTGATAATCTTCTCATTTGTAGCAAGGATTTAAATCCCATGGGACGGAGGCGTCCCAGTTTCTCCATAAAATGGGATGCTCCGCTATTCCGAGAGCAGTCTCGGTCATCTGACCCAATAGATATCCTCCATTACTCTCCCCTTCTTTTCTTTTTTTCTTTCTTTTTTCCCTTCTTTCCTTCTTTTCTTTCTTTTTCTTCTATATTTCTTTCTTTCCTTTCCTTTTTCTTTTTTTCTTATTGCTTCCTTTCTTTCTTTTTTCCTTCTTCTTCTTCTTTCTCTTTCCTTTCTTCCTTCTTTCCTTCGTTCTTTTCTTTCTCCTCCTTTTCCTTCTTTCTTTCATTTTTCTTCTTTTTCTTTCCTTTCAAATTTTTCTTTTCTTCATCTTTCCTTCCTTTCTTTGCACTTTTTTCTTCTCTTTCCACGTGGATAGGTTTCAGAGTCCCAACTCTATCCCGGTCCTATTTTCTCAAAAGAATAGGATGGAATAGTGGGGATGCCCCCATCCTTGTCGGGACATAAAATCTTAATGTATAGATATGCATTGGCACTTACCTATAATATATTATTTGCAAAAATGTTTATATAAGAGTAAGTGGTGGAGGAGGAAGGCACAGCTTCACTGTACTGCAACAATAACAGCAGCATGGCAACATTGAAATAGAGGTCCACACAAACCGCAGGACAAACAGTACAGTACATTCACATATTACTCTTTAAATCTGAATGCCATTCAATGGTTATCACATATAACAAGCCTTGCATAGCTTGAATTGAAAACTCTAATAGAACAGGATAATGGTTTAGACTCATGAAAGTATTAAGCTCCCATACAAGTCGAGATCCAGATTCTCAACTCAAATGATGGTCAAGCCATCAAGTGATGATTAAATAGGTCATGACACGTCGTCCTCTTATGGTATTGCATGATCTGCGATAGCATGGAATATTTTCATCAAATATGTATTCACAAATTAATATCAATAAAATAAGTAGCTCTCTGTTTCTAAAGTAGGCATAAATATTTACAGAATTCCCAGAAAACAAAGCAACTGTCTAATATTCTAAAAGCTTAATTGCACCAAGTCTTGCTGATGCAGGAACACTTAGAGTTGGCCTGCGTTGCATGCAACAACCCTACAAATAGGATAGTTTAGGATGTAAAGCAGTTTTATTGCTTGCTTTCCAAAGTCCTGAGAACATGACAGTAAATACTAGAACTGAATTTATCAGCAGATGGTAGTTTGAAAAAAGGAAAAACAAAATGTCTAGGACTTTTGAGTGAGGGGCTTGAAGGAAAACAGATTATGGGAAATATTGAGCACAGAAATTTGCAGAATGCAGCAAAATACCATAAAGACTACAAAAAATAGATTGATATGTTAATCAAACAAATCATGATATGAAGATGCAGAATTTGTTGACAGAAATCCGATATAAAATTAAGCAACATCAACAGCAAAAATAAATAGAACAAAGAAAAATAAAATAGAAATAGAAGAGGAAGAAGAGAGAATAATAAGAAAGATAGAGGCGAAGAAGTATGAGAGAGAGGAAAAGAGAACAAGAGATGGCTGAACCTCAGCCAAAAGGGTTTCTTTATTCCTTCATAAAATTCAGCACACCATATTTTTTTATAGCTCTTCTGGAGTCCTTATAAACTCTAACAAACCCCTAGTTTCAGATATCTAGGACTCTTACAAATATAAATAGAAAATAATCCCTTGAAATCGCCTAACTGCCAACCTATTTGACTCTTTTTAGGACTCTTAAAAAATAAAATAGATAAATCAGACCTGAACAATTTTTCAACCATATGAAATAGAAAAGCTTGGATTGTTGGACTTTTGTTGACTACTCTATGGACCTAAAGGATGCTCCCTTGCTGACTATATAACATGAACTCTAATAACAGAACCCTTTAGTTTGTTAATACGAATTATCAGGTTCGATTGGTTAGGTGTCATAAGATCATATAATAGCAGGCTAAGGTTAAAATGCAATTTTCAGTTCAATATTGTGAAATTCTTGGACTAGCAAAAAGTAAGAAAGGGATGGCATAATCAACTCACATGTTTGCTGGGTCTTTGTTAGCAAATGCAAATGCTGCACAGCGACCTGAATATGAATAACCAGCATGCCTGTAGGGGTAAAAAATGGAGTACAGAAACAATAGAGCAAGGTGATGTGTTTAATTGTTGGCTGTCAAGATTTCATGAAGGCACTTTTAGAAAAGTCATTTATAATAACAGGAAAACACTCCAATATAAGCATGGAAATTCTTTTCTCTGAAAGTTGCAGTATAATCAAACACTGGTTAAATGGAAATAATGTGTATAAAGGGCATTCAAAACCTAGGAAGAAAAAGAGTAAGAGAACTATCAGATAAGGAATCCAAAAGTCTTTGATAGTGCCTTTCCCGGATAGTATTGAAAGCTCTTCAAGATTCAGAATTTAAATCATCGCCTTAACCAAGATTCAGAATTAACAGAACAGATTTAACCACCCATGCAATTAAATAATTATAGATATTGGCAGTAAATTCCTACTTCTATGCATTTTTTGGCGATCTGCAACATACATGTGTTCCAACATGTCATTCTCTACTCAATGAAAAAGTAGGTAGTACGTTCTATACTACATCTTATTCCAGTTTTCATACTTGCAGTGGTGTTCCTTTCTTCTTTTTTTTATTTGTGTGTGTTCCTTGTTCTTCATTTTGAAGATCAGAGCACAATGCTCACCCCATTTTCTATGAATTTCTCTGAAGCCAAAAACCCAGTTAATTTCAGCCTAAGGTTGTTAGAACATGTTTTGCTATCCAAATGTTAAAACCTGATCGATGATCACTAGTTGAGTTACCTCAAAACTCAAGTAATTTCACAGCAGTCTGGAATGTCTTCCTTTATCTCCAATTTGAATATTCAACCATAAGCTAATTATTTTGATTACCTCTTCATTGCTTTGATCTTAATCAGTAATTGCATACTGATACAACGAGAATTTCCACACCACCGGTAATGCAGTTGCTATCATATAGAACTTACACTTCTAGTTCATCCTATTGGCATTTTATGTTCAAAAATTCAAATAACACCTTATAAGTTCATCTCCACTCTAACTATCCATTTTCAACTTAACTACAAACTTCCTATCCAATATAACATGTTGAAGTGTCATGTGTACCGTTAAGAACATATCATTCTAGTGCCTTGCCAGCACATAGCCATGTTGGCTATTTGCCACTGCTTGGCACACCACAGCACCATAGTGTGCCAACCACTGGCATGATACATGTCACTGCGGTGTCAAGGCAGCATGAGACCAGCAAACAGTATTTTCATCATTGTTGAGCAGAGAGATAGCGAGTATATGATACACCGCCATAAGTTTCGATTCCATTTATTTCAAGAATAATCTATTCTTATGCACAATCATATTCTTCAATGGCACTTTCCCATCAAATCAATCCTCCATGTATCCAAATATCGATACATCCTATTGTTTCTGCACCAATGAACACTACAATAGTCGCAACTCCAAACTAATCTTCTACAATATCATGCAACACTTCAATGGACGTTCTTTTGGAAAACCTAGTGTTTTGGCTCAATGGAGTCATAACCTCATTCCATATACGAAGCAAACACAAAATTCATATTCCTTGATCATAATTTCTGTTCTTTTTTGTTTTTCTGAAAAAGAAATCAAATTGAATATACTTTATGCTATATCCAGTCATCGTAAATGCATAAGAAAAAGACTTGGCACAAACCTCATCCATATCCTTTTCCACCAGACGTTCATTAAGAGAGAAATCTTATATAGACACCACCATCAACTCATTATAATAAATGGACTGATCAACACAATCCGAATCTCATCTATATAAAAAACCATCACACCTGGAAAGCTAAACTGATCCATGAACCTATAATGACATCTAAACGATTGCAGAAACGACCAGCTGCCCCCATCCATCAGATTCTGACTCAGCACACCCAGCAATGCGATCCATTCCCCATAAATCCTCCATTAATTATTTACACTCTAATATAACCAATAACCACTAACATCCAAAGAATTCCTTCAGAAACAAATGAAAGCAGACCCGAGGAAAACTGTTCTCTTGGATTAATACCGCCAAAAACCTCCATAATAAGACCCAAAAGAACAGGAGAGATCGAATTCACCGTTGCTGGTGTACCAGGATCCGGCATGAGCCGCTTTTCTGACCCTCTCCATCCCGAATTCTCTCCAGGGAGATCGAAAGGGAAAGAGAGAAAAAGAGAAGGGGGGGTGAGCAAAGCCCTAGCTTTCTCTGTGGAAGGACTGAAAAATGGGAAGAAGAGAGATCGGTCCTTTTTGTAAGGTCCTGAGTCGGAGTAGGAGTAGCAGAACGCGGCGAAGGTGGGCGACGGTGAGGAGTGAGACTATCAGAAGCAACGGCGTAGCATGGATTGGATCCCGTGAAGCATGGCTTGCATAACTGCAGGTTAAAGTCCTCTCGGACGCGACACATCTGTTTTGATCTAAGGTCGAGATCCTCTCTACGAATTTTGAGGCATATGTCGGCCGTATTTTAATTATTTAAGAAAAAAATCTTAATATTTAAATAAAATTAAAAAAATTAAATAATACGCCCTGATTAATTTTTTTAGGTGATATTCTAAATTATTATTAAAATGATAACAGAGAACGTAAATTCTTAATCTGATGAAAATGCCAAACTTAGCGAGCAGAGTATCCGAGGGATCCGTGTTCTCTGTTTGGCAAGTGGTTGCCCATGAAGCATGCATATAGGCTACAGTCCATTTGGCAAGCGGGCTGAGTGGGGGCCCATTTCAGTTAGGTGGCTGCAACGAAGTGGTTTTGTTTTATGCTTTTTTTCTAAAAAAAAATATATCAATTTGCCCAAGCCATAATGCAGTTCAGCTTAAACTTTAAGTAAAGATAAAAATAATATCAATATTATCTATTTAATTTATTTTTATATCTAAATTAATTCGAATAAGGATAAAAATTTAAGAATCCGACTAATATTCATATCCGTCAAAAAAAAAAATGGATATGAATATAGATAGATCCGATTCGTATCCAAATCTATATATAATTCTATATAATTTTATATAGTATTTTGTTGGTGCAGAATCTGGTTGACGTCGAATCGAGCTGGAGTGAAGAAGGATGATATCGCCGTTGGTGACCTGCAAAATAAAGTCTCGTCCGAAGTCGGTGGTGGTGGCTCCGGCAAGATCCTCCGACGATCAAGTTAGCTCTTCTGACCAACAGAAATGGAGTGCTTAGGAAAGAGTTCGGCAGAAATTTGGGAAGGAGAAGAGAGCTTAGAGAAAACGTATCTGGAGGGTCCTTTTTTTATAGACGGAGCTTGATTGATAATGACGGCCATACCGTCCAATAGTAGGCCGCTTAGGGCCACGTGGTCTTCAGTACAGAGAGGAAGGTATCGTCAGGCTGATAGTGACAGCCATACCATCCGGTAGTGGGCCACTCGAGGCCTGGTGGAGTCTGTCATGGAGGGGGCACCGCCTATAGCATCGTCTGTAGCAGACTGATAGCGATCGTTCGTCGAGATTTAATAGCCATAATTCGGAGGAAGCAGGCATTGGTTAGTGAAAAACTTTGACATATATCAATTTCAGAGGAGTTCGGACTCCTGAAGGAAATACGTATGGAGGGGATCATCCGAGAGTAATCTGTTGGAGGAATTCAACTGAAGAAAAAGTTCGGAAGGAGTTCGACCGAAGGAGAAGTTCGGAAGGAGTTCGGCTCCTGTAGAAACTTGACTGAAGGAAGGATTCAGAAGAAGTTCGGCTGGGGCTCGACCGCTGAGGAGTTCAGTCAGTTGAAAGAGTTCGGCTAAGTTTTGACCGCTGGAGGAGTTCAACCGCTGAAGGAAGAATTTCTGATTGAAGCTCTTCCATGATTATCGATTACATTAGGCTAAGCATCAGACTGGACTTCGATGGACGAGGAATTTATCCCCAACAGTAATTATTAATTTTTTAAAAAATATACAATCATATAAATATATTATTAACTTAATTTAATAATATATTTGATTCTGTAGTCATAAAATTAATTATCTAAATTATATCCATACTTTTAGTATCCGAATTATATTCATATCTATTTAAAATAAATATAGATATAAATTTTTACATTCAAATAATATTCATATCCATATCTGTATTCATCGGATAAAATAAATATGAATATGGATATGTTGATATTCAATCCATATTCGATCTCATCAGTGTTAATTTCAAGTCAACCAAATGTTTTAAGTGGATTCTTCTTGGTCCGAGCTTAGCATGGATGCGCAGTTACAAGCACCAAAACCACTTTAAACGATGCGCATTTTATGGTTTGGATAAAACTGGTGAAAGCACCTCCAATGAGAAAAACTTTGAGTCAAACATTTGAGAAATACCTTTAGAATTTAGATTTTAAATGTTTCTCGGTGGGAGAGATGCATGCATTAAACTAGTTTGCAAACTTAAATTACACTTACAGGGAAAAGGTATAAAGGAATAGCAATTGGTGTGTATGACTCACACTGGAATGGGCTTCCTTGTATGATGGTTCTCATTTCTCATTTTCAATTTTAAATGAATCTTGTACTTTAAAAACCTCCAATTAGGTCGCACGTTTTTCAAGTGGTTTAGTGTGGTCTCTCCAACCCATTCTAGCCAATTTATGGCATTTATATGATGGGCATGATATTTTTTCTTCGCCGGCACCAATGTGGTATAATGGCTGAAAATTTTATTTTGATGGCATGGTATTGAATGATCATTTGTCATATGAACAATGATATGATATTTATGTAGAAAAATTTATATAAAAAAAATATTTTTTTTTTTTTTTTTGCATGATGTATGTGAAATAGTAAATATATTAATGTGATAATTAAAATTAAAAAAAATATAGGATTTGGCTCAGAAGATGGATAATCTACTGTCCTAAAGGAGATGTCGACTCTTTCTCATGCGAAAATTTGAGCTGCACATCCTCCTTCAAAGTACAATCCAGAAGCCAAACACTCTAACACCCATCGGTGGCACGATCTCGAATGGACATCGATCAACTTCATCCTCAACCTAAATAATAATAAAATAATCGAGAGAATATGAGAAAAGAATTTGAATGAAAAAGAGAGTGAAAAGATATTTTTTTTTAGATGGAAAGATTCGATTTTTTTACTGTTTTAGAAAGAATGAAAGGAACTCCTTTAAATAGGTGTAGAAACATCGCGTAAACATCATATGAAAAAATGGTACGCAGAGCCATCGCCTACGCACGGAGAGCTCACGAAATGGCCGCAAAATGGCTGCATGGAGCATTCATGAGATGTTTCGTGAAATCACGAAATCGTGGAATGGCTCACACACCCTCCGCATGAGTGACCTCACGTGGAAAGACCACGAAAAGTTTTGAAACTTTCAAAAAAAAAGTTAATAATCTAGCATATGCCATAATAAAATATTTTGTTTGAAAATATCACCACATCAATATCTTGCATCTCGTATCATCATCTATATAACATGCTAGTAGCCATATACCACATCATCAAAAATAAAAATTTTCGGTCATATCATCATCCATCTATTGGCATCGGTGCCAATAAGCAAAAGAATATGATGTTTGCATCATATGTAATTTTTTGATGCTAGAAATTATTTAGAATTGGCCGTAATGGCTATATTAAGTCACATCTAAAAATTGAAAGATCTAATAAAAAAATTTTAAATAATAATAATTATTTTAAAATATTTATGAAAATTCAAAGAATCAAAAGTAAAATTAATGTTTATTTATTTTATCATGGTGTAAATATGTTATGAGTGCAGCTGAAGAACTGACTTTTAATTTAAATTTCTTTTGTACATCGGCTATGATAACCGGAACAACAAGGTAAAAAAAAGGTAAAGAAAAAGAAATAAAAACTTAGACCACACCCCCACCTACCACACCCCCACCTCCCATCTCCTTAGACCATTTCTTTCTGACCTCCTTTCATTTCCCCACCTCACCTACAATCGTGGATCAAATAACTAGAGACCATGATGTTCGGCCCCCCTCCATCCCTATCGTCATGCAAATCACAATAGTGCTGATTTTCTTTCATTCCTCTTTTTCTATCTCCATATTCATCCTCTCTCTCAGCCTCTCTTCTCCACCATCTCTTTCCTATCTTGTCGCCTTAGGCCATAAGTGTGGCCCTGGAGCTCATTATCGATACCTTGGAGCTAGAGGTAGTAGCACCGATTCTTCCTTTTACCATCACAATCTTCATGCTCATCTTATACCACCGACCTTAAATAGACATGCCATTCCAATATAATCTCTAGCCCATCTTCTTTCCAATTTGTAGATATGATTTTTCCACCCCTTCTATAACTCATCACTCATCATTTCTTTTTTTTTCTTTGCGTATATGGTCTTCTCCAATGTAACCTTTCTCGCAACCCTAACCATAACTTCCACCTTTCTCTCATCTCATGTGTTACCAATCTCTTATTATTTTTACCTTTTTTTTTATCATCTTTTCCACTGCAACTAGCCCTAACCCTAATCCCTCACCATAACCATGACACTAACCCTAAACCTAACCCTACCCCCAACCCCCACCCCCTAATAACCCTAACACCTAACCCTAATAGCTCTAACGCAAACCCAAACCCAAATCCTAACCTTAACCCTAACCCCAAACCCTACTCAAACCCAAACATAAATCCAAACCTTGATTCACAACCCACTGCTACACTCCATTAACCCAACAAACTAAAACCCAATAAGCCAAACCTGACAACCCAATAATCTAAAACTCATTAACTCGCTAACCAGCTAACTCAAAACCCAATAACCCGAATCCACTATCCCACTAATCCAAATTCCTCAATTCTAACCCGTTAACCCAATTCAGTAACCTAAACCCACTACCCTGATCCAATAACCCTAATTGTTTCCTTTTTTTTTCTACCTATTTCTCACTCGATACCTTTTTTTTTTTTTTGGCTAATCCTTCACCCAATCCCTTAACCCTATTCAACATTTCTCTTCCATCTATGGATTTTTGATTCTTTGGAATTGAGAAACTACTGATGCATCTGCAGCAGCAGCTATTTCAAAATCCTTCCCTCAAATGATATTAACACCGCCCAAACTGTGGCAGCAACCATTTAACCAAGAGTGGAAGGTTATTGCATCCAAAGCAGCAACCATCCCAAGTATCTTTCTCAGATGATGTTTTCATTAGGAAGTGGAAGGCCGCCTAAACTGAGATAGCAACCCTCCTATGCTGATGAGAAACATCCCATGGTTTCTTACATGATGTTCTAATAAATTCTTGCTAAGCTCTCCTAATGCCATTGTTTCTTCGATCCTATTTGCTCAGCTCTCCTAATGCCTATGTTTCTATGATCCTATGACTCTTCCCACAGATTGTCCAAAAGAAGAGAATGGAAATGACTTAGATTTGACTATTTGTTCATTCGGTCTCATTGCTTTTGTTGGGGATAAATCTCGCTCCAGCCGAAGTCTAGCTCGATACCCGGCCTAATGCAACCGGTAGCCACAGAAGAGCTACGGCAGACGGGCTTCAGCCGAACTTCCAGCGACCGAGCTTCTTCCGGACTCCCAGCGTCGAGACCGAGCTTCCTTCGGACTCCCACGGCCGAACTCCTTCGGACCGACTCCAAGCGGCCGAGCTTCAACGAAGTCCTCTCAGCGGCCGAACTCCTCAGCGGACGAGCTTTAACGGGATCCCCCAGCACCCGAACTCCTCAGCGGTCGCCCCATCGGCCGAACTCCTCAAGCAGTCGTCACTCGGTCGAACTCCTCAGCGGTCGCCCCATCAGTCGAACTCCTCAGCGGTCGCCCCCTCAGCCGAACTCCTCAAGCGGTCGTCGCCCGATCGAACTCCTCAACGGTCACCCTCGATGAACTTCGGACGACTGAGCTCCTACCGAACTCTCAAGCGTCCAAGCCTCAACCGAAGTCCAACAGCCGGCCGAACTCCCAAACGGCCGAGCTTCGGATTCTCAGCGGCCGAACTCTTCAGCGGACGAGCCTTAGCTGCATACCTCCAGACGCCTATGGGAGCCGAACTCCCTCCTATCTTCCTCTTCAGGAGTCCGAACTCCTCCGAAATGGGCACACGACGAAGGCCTTCAACCCTTCATTCGGCAAGCTCTGCAGCCATCACCATCAGTCAGTCCACCGCAGGCGATAGCGACCCACTGTCAGGCGGCGATGGCTGTCACCCTCAATCCACCGCACACGGCACCATCCCATGAGACTGACTCCGCCGAACCTCGAGCGGCCCGCCAGCACGCGGCTGCAGTTGTCACCATCAAGCTCCACTATATAAAGGACCCTCCCGACACGCTAAGTCTAAGCTCTCTGAACTCTCGACTCTCTAAGCTCTCCTCCTCATCTCTAAGCTTCGAAACTCATTCCGAGCACTCCATTCCTGTTGGCTGAAAACTGACTTGACCGTCGGAGGGTCCTGACGGAGCCATCCCCCACCGACTTCGGACAGGACTTCCTTTTGCAGGTCCCCGACGGCGACCTCGGTGGCCCCCACTCCGATAACCTCCGACGACGACCAGTTTCTGCACCAACAGATTGGCGCTTAGAGGGAGGGCCTGAACCTTCGAGGTTCCCTTGTTCTTAAAGGAGTGCTCAGCGATAATTTCTCTCTCTTCGGAGATCCGTTCTTCCTCACTAGAGTTCTCTCCCGAAGAGAAAGTCCCTCGAGAGCTTAGACTCGACGACCGGCTCCCGTTGTAGCCCAGGTTCCATCCGAAGCCACCACAGATGCAGAGCAGTTCTGGACGGATTTGCGGCCCCATCGAGGTGATACAAGCCGTGCGACAGCCTTCGACGGAGACTTTGCCAGAAAAATCTGAGGAATCGGCCTTAAGGAAGAGCATTCGGGCATGCAATCGCCCTTAGGAGAGAAACGGAGAGCAGAAGTTCTTCCGCAGAAGCGGAATGAAGTTCAGCGTAAAAAAGCCGAGCTCCCCAAAGCCGAATGAAGTTCGGCGTGAAAAGGCCGATCTCTCCAAAGTCGAATGAAGTTCGGCGGGAGGAAAGCCGATCTCTCCAAAGCGGAATGAAGTTCGGCGTGAAAAAGCCGAGCTTCCCAAAGCGGAATGAAGTTCGGCACAAACGAAGACGGAGGAAAGTTCTCCCGGGGAATGAAGTTCGGCGGAAGGCCGAACTCCTCAGGTCATCATCGAAATGAAGTTCGGCAAGGCCGAACTCTCCCTTTGAAGCTCATCAATGAAGTTCGGCGCAAGTGAGGCCGAACTCCACCATCACAGTAAAGTTCGGTGCAAGCAGTGGCGGAACGAAGTTCTCCCACGAATGAAGTTCGACATAAGTGAGGCCGAACTCCGCAGCAGATCACCCAAATGAAGTTCGGCCGTGCTCGAGACCGCCCCAGGACGATCGAGGCCGAACTCCCCTTCGAGTACGTCGCTACAACGAATTCACGGGAGGTGCAATAAAGTTCGGGCAAGCAAAGCCGACCCCCTCCCTGCGAGCGAAGAAGTCCGGACAAAGGAGCATGAAGTTCTCCCACGGAAAGTTTCGTGGAAAAGCGGAATGAAGTTCCGCGCAAGCGAAGTCCGAACTTCTCGAGCTCACTACAAGGGAAGCTCCGATAGAAGGGTGCGAAGAAATCCTCCTCCCGAAAGGTTCCGCAACTACTACGACCCGCTCCTCTAACTCGGATTCTCGGCGAAGTTAGAGCCAGCCGCCAAGACCTGAAGGACTACGGCCTCCCCAAACGTGCGCGATCGAAGCAAGTAAAGCCACTACCATCGCGACCACGGCCACGACACTGAGGAATACGTTCAGCTTCAGGACGAGATTGAAGAGCTCGCCAAAAAAGGATGGGATAAATTCTTCCGACGCCAGTCTGAAGCGGGAGAAGATCGGCTAAAAGCGCCACCGTAACTAGAAAAGACAAGAAGGTCGGCCGCCTCGCGGCGTCATCAACACCACCCCGGGGAGGAGCTAGGAGCTAGCTACATCGGCGATCTACCGTCTCCCAGCGACAAAGTCAAGAGAAGCATGCTCCAAATTAAGGAGGCCACATGTAATAGAGGAGGTCGTCTGGATGGGACTCGCTGCCCGAGGGAACTCAAGGAACAACACCCCGACGACCCTCAAACGGAAATGTGCTGCGAGTGGCTTCCCCTCGGTAAAATTCTCCCCTCTCAATAATATTATTTCTGGATGCGAAAACTATGCGATGACAGGGAAGAAGCAGTCAGTCGCGTTAGAAACAGGAGGGGAACCTCGTCCTAATGCGAGCAACAACCTCGGCTAGAGATAAGATCTCTCCCGAGCGACCGTAGTCAACCTCGGCTAGAGATAAGATCTCTTCCGAGCGACCGAGCCAACCTCGGTTAGGAACAGGAGGAGAACCTCGTCCTAACACGAGCAACAACCTCGGCTAGAGATAAGATCTCTCCCGAGCAGTTCGGCCAGAGATAAGAGAAAGAGATAAGATCTCTCCCGACGGTTCGGCCAGAGATAAGATCTCTCCCGAAAAGCAACCCGGCAGAGATAAGATCTCTCCGGACGGTTCGGCCAGAGATAAGATCTCTCCCGAAAAGCAACGCGGCCAGAGATAAGATCTCTCCCGGAACGGCCAGAGATAAGATCTCTCCCGAAAAGCAACCTCGGCCAGAGATAAGATCTCTCCCGAGCAGTTCGGCCAGAGATAAGATCTCTCCGAAAAAGCAACCTCGGCCAGAGATAAGATCTCTCCCGGACGGTTCGGCCAGAGATAAGATCTCTCCCGAAAAGCAACCGGCCAGAGATAAGATCTCTCCGAAAAGCAACCTCGGCTAGAGATAAGATCTCTCCCGAGCAGTTCGGCCAGAGATAAGATCTCTCCCGAAAAGCAACCCGGCCAGAGATAAGATCTCTCCCGAGAAGTTCGGTCAGAGATAAGATCTCTCCCGAAAAGCAGTTCGGCCAGAGATAAGATCTCTCCCGGACGGTTCGGCCAGAGATAAGATCTCTCCCGAAAAGCAACCTCGGCCAGAGATAAGATCTCTCCCGAGCAGTTCGGCCAGAGATAAGATCTCTTCCGAAAAAGCAACGCCGGCCAGAGATAAGATCTCTCCCGGACGGTTCGGCCAGAGATAAGATCTCTCCCGAAAAGCAACCTCGGCTAGAGATAAGATCTCTCCCGAGCAGTTCGGAGAGATAAGATCTCTCCCAAAAGAGGCAGAGATAAGATCTCTCCCGAGCAGTTCGGCCAGAGATAAGATCTCTCCCGAAAAGCAACCTCGGCCAGAGATAAGATCTCTCCCGAGCAGTTCGGCCAGAGATAAGATCTCTCCGAAAAGCAACCTCGGCCAGAGATGAGATCTCTCCCGAGCAACCACCTCGGCTAGAGATAAGATCTCTCCCGAGCAGTTCGGCCAGAGATAAGATCTCTCCGAAAAGCAACCTCGGCTAGAGATAAGATCTCTCCCGAGCGACCGAGCCAACCTCGGTTAGGAACAGGAGGAGAACCTCGTCCTAACGCGAGCAACAACCTCGGCTAGAGATAAGATCTCTCCCGAGCGACCGTAGTCAACCTCGGCTAGAGATCAGATCTCCCCCGAGGGATCGGGCCAACTTCGACAGTAGGAGATGAGATCTCCCCCGAGCGCCCGCATCAACCTCAGCCAGAGCGCCCGCATCAACTCCGGCTAGGGATAAGGCCCGCGACGACCTCGGCCAGAGAGCTTCAACATCGACCGGCCAGAGAAAGCTATCATGTCGACCTCGGCTAGAGATAAGACCGTTGACAACCTCGAGCGATCAGGCCAGCCTCGGTTATGAACAGGAGGGGAACCTCGTCCTAACGCAAGCAACGACCTTGGCTAGATAAAGCAACTGTATCAACCTCAAGCTGGAGATGGGATCTCCCCCGAGCTTCGGCCCAGACCAGCACAGAGCTCAGAGGAAGACTTCGGCAGTCGCCTTTCCTACACTCCCTTCCTTCGATTTTCGAACTCAGAAGTGAGGGGGCTAGTATTGGGGATAAATCCCGCTCCAGCCGAAGTCTAGCTCGATACCCAGCCTAATGCAACCGGTAGCCGCAGAAGAGCTACGGCAGACGGACTTCAGCCGAACTCCCAGCGGTCGAGCTTCTTCCAGACTCCCAGCGTCGAGACCGAGCTTCCTTCGGACTCCCACGGCCGAACTCCTTCGGACCGACTCCAAGCGGCCGAGCTTCAACGAAGTCCTCTCAGTGGCGGAACTCCTCAGCGGATGAGCTTTAACGGGATCCCCCAGCGCCCGAACTCCTCAGCGGTCGCCCCATCGGCCGAACTCCTCAAGCAATCGTCGCTCGGCCGAACTCCTCAGCGGTCGCTCCATCGACCGAACTCCTCAACGGTCGCCCCCTCGGCCGAACTCCTTAAGCGGTCGTCGCCCGGTCGAACTCCTCAGCGGTCGCCCTCGCCGAACTTCGGACGACTGAGCTCCTACCAAACTCTCAAGCGTCCAAGCCTCAGCCGAAGTCCAACAGCCGGCCGAACTCCCAAACGGCCGAGCTTCGGATTCTCAGCGGCCGAACTCTTCAGCGGACGAGCCTTAGCTGCATACCTCCAGACGCCTATGGGAGCCGAACTCCCTCCTATCTTCCTCTTCAGGAGCCCGAACTCCTCCGAAATGGGCACACGACGAAGGCCTTCAACCCTTCATTCGGCAAGCTCTGCAGCCATCACCATCAGTCAGTCCGCCGCAGGCGATAGCGACCCACTGTCAGGCGGCGATGGCTGTCACCCTCAATCCGCCGCACACGGCACCATCCCATGAGACTGACTCCGCCGAACCTCGAGCGGCCCGCCAGCACGCGGCTGCAGTTGTCACCATCAAGCTCCGCTATAAAAAGGATCCCTCCCGATACGCTAAGGCTAAGCTCTCTCTCTAATCTCTCCTCCTCTCTCTAAGCTCTCCTCCTCATCTCTAAGCTCCGGAACTCATTCCGAGCACTCCATTCCTGTTGGCTGAAAACTGACTTGACCGTCGGAGGGTCCTGACGGAGCCACCCCCACCGGCTTCGGATGGGACTTCCTTTTGCAGATCCCCTCCGACGATCTCGGCGGCTCCCACTCTGACAACCTCCGGTGATGATCAGTTTCTGCACCAACAGCTTTGTTTTCATGTTCGGAAACCCTTCTCCCTCCATTGAAAAACCACCAAAAATTTCTCTTCCCACTTAAAGCTAAACATGCTAGTTCTTAATTAAGAGATAAGATGCACCTCTGAAGAGATGTTTTCCAATCCACCAGGCTTCTTTTCCCGCTCTTCTTGTATCTATAGTCTTGCTGATGTGGCATTGACATGGTGCTGACATACTGCTGATGTGGATCATTGTTATGTACCGCAAATATTGTAGCATTGATATGGTGTGATGATATGGCAGGCTGGCTGCTATAGCTTTTTCTTTAAATATTTTACAGATCCAATTATGTACCTTTCTATCCCTTCTTTTAATTTTTTTTTACTTCCCTTGGAGCATGGCAGAGGGGGCCGGGGGAGTTTAAAGCTCCCTATCTACAATAGTGACATGTGTCCCATACGTCGTTGTGGAGGAGAGCGTATAGATATGGTTATTTTAGATTATGATAAATTTTTATTTTATTTATTTTTATTTTTTGGTAGAAAGTATATAATTTCATTGATTCAAAGCGTAAAGTACAGGTATTAAGAGCCAAAAAGGTCCGAGGACGTTTGGAATTTACATTACAATTACCAAACAGAGGTTAAGGAACAAAACCAAAAATGGCAACAACCTGTGGAATACATCTACGCCAAAAGGAGAGAGAACTCTATGGTATGTTATTGACATAGAGAACCTATAGACTTCACAGAAGATAGAGAAACATTGTAGATGATAAACTGATGAACTCTATTGATTCTTGTTGACGCAGAAATTTATCGTCGTCGGAGTTAAGGCCGAAGAAGCTGCCGCCGGGGACCTGCAAAATAAAGTCTCGCTCGAAATCGATGGGTGTGGCTCTGAAAGACCCTTCGACGCTCAAGTTAGTTCCTGTCAACAGAAATGGAGTGCTCGATAGAGTATAGAGAAGAAGAAAAGGGTTTTCAGAACCTGTTGTAAAGGTATCCGGAGGGTCCTTTTTATAGAGGGAGCTTATTGTAACCGTCCTGATCAATGCCGGTCGTTATTGTCGATCGTTATTGCTGATAAATGCCGATCGTTATTGTCGGTCATTATTGCTGATAAATGCCGATCGTTATTACTGTTGTGTAACCGTAGCGAGATTGATTGCCTGCAGGAATCCATCATAAGGAGTTCGGCCATTGAGAAGCTCGTCCATTGAAGAAGTCTATAGGGAGTCCGGCTTCCGTAGAAACTCGGCCCGAGAGGAGGTTTTGGGGAAGTTCGGCTCCCGCAAGGGTCTGGCTGAAGCCCGGACGCTGGGAGTCCGAAGGAGTTCGGCCCGGAGCCTAGGCGCTGGGGAGTTCGGCCGCTGGACAGGAGTTCGGGGAGCTCGGCCGCTAAGAGGGTTGAAACAAGCTCGGCCGTCGGGGTCTCGGCCGAAGCCCGGCCGCTCGGAGTCCAAAGGGGCTCGGGCAATAAGTAGTTCGGCCGCTTGAGGAGTTCGGCCGCTAAGAGTCTGAAGCTCGGCCGCTTGATAGTTCGGTTGGTTGAAAGACTTCGGCTGAGGCTCAGCCGCTGAGAAGCTCGGCCGGATGTAGTAGTTCAGCTAGGACGCGTCCGCTGAAGTTCTTCCGCATTGACCACATCAGGCTGGGATCGAACTTGACTTTGGCAGGAGCGGGATTTATCCCCAACACTAGCCCCCCCACTCCCGAGTTCGAAATTTGAAGGAAGGGAGTGCGGATAAGGCGACTGCCAAAGTTTTTCTTCCGGGCTTCGTATTGGTCCATGTCGAAGTTCGGGGGAGATTTCATTTCTGGCTAAAGTTGATGCTGAAGTTGAGGCTCTCCAGCCGAGGTTGATTCGGTCAAAAATCCTATCTCTCGCCGAGGTCGAAGTCGGCGCTCTTCAGCCGAGGTCAGCCTAGTCGCTCGGGGGGATCTTATTTGGCCGAAGTTGATAAGATTGCTCGGAGGATATCTCATCTCCTTTGGCTGAGGTTGATGTAAGTGCTCGCGTTAGGACGAGGTCTTCCTCCTGTTCCTAACGGGCTGTGGGGGCACATGCGGACCGTCGTCCGAGCTTCTCCCCCCATCTCGTCTAAGGTGAACGAGGTCTTCGACTTTGCTCGCGTTAGGACGAGGTCTTCCTCCTGTTCCTAACGGGCTGTGGGGGCACATTCGTCCGAGCTTCTCCCCCCACTCGTCTAAGGTGAACGAGGTTTTCTCTTGCCATCCCACGATTCTTATGCCAAAAACCAAAAACGCAGAACAAAGAAATTCATTGATGATACATTCCTCAGATTTTCTGAGTTCCATGGCCGAGGAAGCATTATCCCTCCGAGTTCCTTCAAGCGATAGGTTCCGGGTCGGATGACTTCCGTTACCTTGTACGGACCTTCCCAATTTGGAGCGAGCTTTCCTTGACTCTGAGGCTGAGTGATAGCAGCGGCTCGTCGGAGCACTAAGTCCCCTACTCTGAACGTCTTATTTTTAACCCTGGAGTTGTAGTACCGAGCCACCTTCTGTTTATAGGCTGACATCCGGATGCGAGCTTCCTCCCTCTTTTCTTCCAGAAGGTCGAGGTTGACTCTGAGGTTTTGGGGGTTGTGCTGTTCATTGAAGCCCACAACTCGTGCGGAAGGGAGCTTAAGTTCAACCGGGATGACTGCCTCAGTACCGAAGGCCAAAGCGAAGGGTGTTTCTCCAGTCGGCACCCTCTGAGTAGTTCGGTACGCCCAGAGGACATGGTAGAGTTCGTCTACCCAGGCCCCTTTTGCCTTATCTAGCCTCGTTTTGATTCCCTGTAGCAAGGTCCGGTTGGTTATCTCAGCTTCCCCATTGGTCTGCGGATGAGCCACAGAAGTGAAGCGCTGGGAGATGTTTAATCCTTCACAAAACTCTGGCGAACCTAGCCCCGGCGAATTGTCGCCCATTGTCGGTTATAAGGGTTCGGGGCAGGCCGAACCGACAAACTAGTGACTTCCAAACAAAGTCCTGTACTTTGGCCTCGGTAATTTTCGCGAGTGGTTCAGCTTCGACCCACTTGGTAAAGTAGTCAATCGCGACCAAGAGGAACTTCCGCTGTCCCGACGCTGTCGGAAAGGGGCCGAGTATGTCCATTCCCCATTGCGCAAACGGCCAGGGTGAATTAAGCGGAGTGAGTTCGGATGCCGGCCGTCTCTGCACACTAGCATTTTTCTGGCAGCGGTCGCACCTCTTTACGTATTCCACAGAATCGCGAAATAAGGTCGGCCAATAATACCCTTGCCGAAGTAGCTTTAGCGACAAAGACCTTGCTCCTAAATGGCTTCCGCAAAGTCCTTCGTGCACATCCCATAGTGCAATATTAGCTTCTGAAGGTCGAAGGCATCTCAACAATGGAAGGGAGTACGACCTTTTGTACAACTGGCCTTCGTATAAGACGTAACGGGAGGCCTGATTTTTGAGTTTTCGAGCTTCTTTTCGGTCATGAGGAAGAACCCCCTCTTTAAGGTAGGTGACCAGTGGGTCAATCCAGCTGGGCTCGAATTCCGTCTGTAGGACATCCTGAGATTCTTCCATGGTTGGGTACTTCAGAGTTTCCTGAAACACTTCTTTGGGTAGTTCGGCTGGAGCCGAAGTGGCCAGTTTGGAGAGAAAATCGGCTCTCGCATTTTCTGTCCTTGGGATATGTTGAATGACGAAACTTATCAAAGGCCGGGGTTAAACTCTTCACTTTCCCGAGGTATCTCGCCATGCTCTCTTCTCTTGCTTCAAAGTTGCCGTCCAACTTGACCGACCACTAATCGGGAATCACTGTAGACTCGAAGCCGATCTACTTTTAGCTCCTTTGCTATTCTTAATCCCGCAATCAGTGCTTCGTATTCGGCTTCGTTGTTGGTAGCGGGAAACTCGAAGCGCAGCGCGAACTCGGCGACAACTCCCTCGGGGCTGACCAAGACTAGCCCCGCACCAGCTCCAATGGAGTTGGAAGAACCATCCACGTGTAGAATCCAGAAGCCTTCAGAGAGGTCGGCCCTTTCCTTTGGGAAGTTCGGCTGTGATGGTTCGACTTCGTCAAGGCTCGATCTCGCCTCTTGTATTTGTCTTGCTTGATTCAAGTTCGGCTTCGTCCGGAATAGGTGCATTCTAATACAAAATCCGCCAGTATCTGGGCTTTGATTGATGGCCTGGGCTGATAGTTGATGTCGAACTCCGTGAGCTCCATTGCCCATTTTGCGATTCTTCCGGAAGCGTCTGCTCGGTGGAGAACTGCTTTTATTGGTTGGTCCGTGAGGACCGTTATGGTGTGCTCCTGAAAGTAAGGTCGGAGCCTCCTGGCGGCAATTACGAGACAGTAAGATAATTTTTCTATCCGGGAGTATCTGGTCTCCGCGTCCCTTAGGACTCGGCTCACGTAATAGATCGGGCGTTGTGTTTTTGCTTCTTCCCTAACGAGAACCGCCGCCAGGGCCACCGAGGAGACAGCTAAATACAAGAACAACTCTTCCCCAGGTTCAGGTTTTGCCAGCAGAGGGGGCGTGCCGAGGTAATTTTTGAGTTCCTCAAATGCTTGTTGACACTCTGCCGTCCAGCTGAAGTCCTTTGGTCGCCTGAGAACCTCGAAGAAGGGCAAGCAACGTTCAGCCGACCTCGAGACGAAGCGATTTAGGGATGCCACCCTTCCGGCCAAGCGCTGAACTTCTTTAATCATCTTTGGAGTGGTCATTTCTTGAATAGCTCGGATTTTCAGGGGGTTTGCCTCAATTCCACGTCTCGACACCATGAACCCAAGAAATTTTCCAGAGGTTACGCCAAAGGCGCATTTGGTAGGGTTCAGTCTCATCTTATGCTTCCTCAATGCATTGAAGGTCTCTTCAAGGTCGGCCAGATGGTCAGCTGAAGCTCGGCTTTTGACGAGCATATCATCCACGTACACCTCCATGTTGCGGCCGATCTGCTCCTTGAAAATTTTGTTGACTAAACGTTGGTATGTTGCTCCCGCATTCTTGAGTCCAAAAGGCATGACCTTATAGCAGTAAAGACCTCGGCTAGTGATGAAGGCTATTTTTTCTTCGTCTTCAGGCGCCATACGTATCTGGTTATAACCAGAAAAGGCGTCCATAAAGCTGAGGAGCTCATGACCCGAGGTTGCATCTACCAACTGATCGATCCTGGGCAAGGGGTAACTATCCTTTGGACAAGCCTTGTTTAGCTTTTTGAAGTCGACACACATCCTCCACTTGTTGTTTGCTTTTCTTGACAAGAACCACGTTCGAAACCCAAGTCGGGTAATGAACTTCCCGGATTAGTCCGGCTTTAAGGAGTTTATCTACCTCTTCAGCGATCGCTTTCTGCCTCTCCGGGGCATGTTGGCGTAGTTTTTCTCTTACCGACCGATGTTTCGAGTCAACGGCCAGCCGATGTTCCATGACCTCGGCGTCGATTCCTGGCATATCTGCTGGGGTCCAAGCGAAGACGTCTGCATTCCTTCTGAGAAAAGCGACGAGTTGCTCCCGAACCTCGGTTGCCAGGTTGGAGCCGATCTGCACCACATGGTCCGATTTTCCATCATTTAATGACACAGAGACGAGGTCCTCTGCAGGCTCAGCTCGTTCTTCAGCGAGGTCGTCACGGACATCCAGTCCGTCAACCAGACAGGAGTCGGGCTGATCTCCCTTATACAAGGCGATTGAGTAACAATACTTCGCTAGGGTCTGGTCTCCTCTGACTTCTCCAACCCCATAGTTCGTAGGGAACTTCATCTTTAAGTAATAAGTCGACACAACTGCCCGAAGGGCATTTAAACCAGGTCGACCAAGGATAGCATTATAGGCGGACGGCGTCTTTACGACTAGGAAAGTCGACCTGAGCTTTGGCCTGCTTTGGGTACTGCCCTGCTGTTACGGTCAAAGTTATGATACCTTCGACTGGTACGGTGTTGCCAGCAAATCCAACTAGCGGAGAATTCACCGAGCTCAATCGATCATCAGGTAGGGACATTTTCAAGAAGGCACCGTAGAACAATACATCAACCGAGCTTCCATTATCTACGAGGATGCGGCGTACATCGTAGTCAGCAATATTCAACGAAACTACAACCGCGTCATTATGCGGAAGTTGGATTCCCTGGCCATCCTCCTCGGTGAAGACTATAGGCTCCGAAATCTTCCGTTTCTTCATCGATCCTTCAAGCCTGCTGGTTTTCCTTTTGCTGAGATCCCCCTAAGATAGTGTTGATGACGCCAACGGGTGGCCGGTCTTCTTGTTGGTTTTCCCCGCTTGGCGTTAGCGTTCTCGGCCGATCTTCCACCCCCTCGGGCCGCCTTCGAAGAAACCGGCTTAGTCTGCCTCGCCTGACGAGCTCTTCGATCTCGTCCTGGAGTTGAATGCACTCCTCCGTGTCATGACCGTGATCGCGATGGTAGAGGCAGAACTTGTTGGGATTACGCTTGTAAGGGTGAGAGCGCATTCTTTCTGGTCTTGGAAGCCGTTCCCGGATCTCCATCAGAACTTGAGTCTTCGGGGTGTTTAGGGGGGTGTAGTTGTGAAATCGTCGTAGACGGGGAGAACTTCGGCGCTGAGGAGAACTTCGGCGTTGAGGAGAACTTCGGCGCTGAGGAGAACTTCGGCGCGTCCTTCCGTCAGAGCTT